>PVKC010006974.1:0-30322 GCA_004027635.1 Crocidura indochinensis | reverse complement strand
AAAAAAATTAAAATCTCACAAGCATAGTGCTAGACCACATACTTTAAATATCCTTAAAGACAAAAGACTAAGATATGTCTCCTAGGGAAACTATTTGCTCTAGATAAGCTTCTTTCAGAAATGGTTCCCATTGTACGGCCTCGAGTTCAACATGAGTGTGTCAACACAAAAGTACGTCTAAGATAAAGAGAAAAGTTACTGATCTGTACCTGAGATTGTTTTGGAACATCAAAGTATTGGTGAGAAAACCATGATGAAAAAGATGGCAACATGGCAGATTCATGTGCTGATTATTGACTTCTTAAATAACTTAGTGGAGAGCATGTTTGATAGTTGTCAATCAAATGGATTTGGTACACATTACCCATTTTGTGGATAACCTATACATTAAATTGAGTTTATTTTCCTTTTAATGAATAACTTGCATTTAGCTGAATCCCACATGAAACTGACACATGTGTATATGGAATAATACAACATAAATAAAAATCTGATACCTGTCTTTGAGTTTAAGCACATCTTGATAAAGCTTAAAGACCATATAAGTAGGAGTTAACTCCTTCAGTAATTTGCAAGGCAAGAACTTCAATCCCCTACTATCTTTCTGTTTTTTAAAGATAATTTTGCTTTTATTTTTAATGTTTGTTTTAAATTTTGGTCAAATCCTACTTGTTCAGTGATTCATTCTGATCCGGAGACTATGCCTTGCAGACTTATGGGACTATATATGGTGCTGAGGCTCAAATTCAGATCCACTACATACAAGAACAGAGTCTTGCTTACTGTACTATGTTTTTGGGACCCAAAAGAAAAAAATTTAAAGATAAAACCCGGTGCCCCATATGGTCCCCCATGCCTGCCAGGAGCAATTTCTGAGCATGGAGCCAGGAGTAACCCCTGAGCACTCGGGTGTGACCCAAAAACCAAAAAAAAAAAAAAAATTCCAAATAGAACCAAAACTCTAAATAAATAATTTAACATGACCAAAATTAAAAACCACATATTATCACAAGCCATACCAAAATCAAACATAAGAAGTAACAAGACTAATTAAATCAGAATAGAATAAAATAGATAATTTAGTGCCAGTAATACCCAATTAGTAAGAAATTAATCCATCTTTATGGTGATGAAGCATAATGTCATAACTTCTCTGGAATATACGAGTCATAAATCTGAAAACTGCTAAATCATTTATGTAGTAATTATATAGTTATATGGATCTGGAGTAAATACTGAGCTAGTTTACATTATACAAATGACTATACGCAGAAGTATGTGTATATACTGATAGCTCATATATATGTGAGATTCTTTTCAATTTTGTAAGTTCTTAGAGCCAACCTAAATTTCTGCAACGATTTACTAAATAGCATTTTGTAATTTTCTTATTTTACAAAAGCATTTGGAAGAACAAAATACAATAAGTCTGCCTGAACTAATGACAATGATCATAGTGTTGATGACAATAATAATGAAGGAGATAAAGAAAAATAAGTATGCGGAGGGGAGTAGAGGAAAGGGAAAATAAAGGAAATAAAAGAAAAAAAGAGTTTATCATTATTATAAATTTACAGTAAAATTTGGAATTAATTTTGGCATGCTTTATTTCAAGTGCAATGCTCATCTTGAGAAGAATTGTAGGTAGTGATCAAAAGATACTCATGTCTGAAAATGAAACAAAATTAAATGCCTATAATTCTATGAATTAATCATAATACAATTTATATCCTTTAACTATTTGACACTTAAATAATGAGCTTTCACCTTTCTATGTAATTTTTAATGAGGCTTATCCAATACATTTTAAACTGTTTCAACTTCAATTAGGACACATTTTTAGAAAATAGTGGACCAAAATTAAATAAATTTAAGCTTTTAAGTATATATAAAGCAACTATATTTGTCATAAATCATAATCTTCTAAGGCATACAAAATACTCTGCATTCATTTTATCCTCTTTCTGATATTTTTGAAGCATCAAAGTTAAATATAGGGAATAGAGACAGAGAAAATAAATTTTAAATTATCTGGGTTTGACAGAGGTTTTATTTTTATTCTGTTATTGTGAGGACTCTATGATGCTCTATTGAATCTTGCATTTTCTTGATATCCCTGAGAAATGAACTGTATCAGTAGGACTATAAGTATAGATTTATGGAAAAGAGGAACAATATGAAATTGACACTTGTATTTGTCCCAATGTATTTGTTATTGGTGTGATTTCGAGGCATAAATATATTTGCTCGACACAAGAACAAGTTGTTTTTTTGTGATTGCCAGACCTACAGAGTCAATAGAGTTAGGAGAGAGTGTAGAAGTTTGAACTGTTTTGAACATCATGAACTAAATTGTCAATGAAGTCATTCCTGAGAAGCTTTATTATTAGTCCCTGTGTGAGAAGCAGAAAGAACAGCTTGATTGTAAGGGCCCAAACTGAGTGTAGAGATGTGGCAATTACAGAAATCGCCTTTTCTATATAAATGTAAAATATTACTGCAAAAGCCATTGCAAAGGAATAAATATGGAACTCCACAACCATATTTTCGCTTTCCTGACTTTAAGTGCACTTGGAAAAATATCTTTTTCTTTCCCTTTCTACTGATATTCTTTAAGCATTTTTCTTCATTTCTTGCCTTAGTCCTAGAATGTCGAATACTAATCACACCTAATGCATTGGAAATGTCCATAAAAATGCTTTATGTTATCAGGTAATAGATTTGTGTTTTCTACATCCATCTATCATCAAGCACTTTATTCCAAGTTAAACTGAGTCAAAGTATTTAAGATATTTGTACAACTTTTGGAAGCTTTTACCAGGTTGATTGTGTCAATTCAAACTGTGTAGAACAATTGGATTGCTAAATTTTCTATCAACTAGAAGAATAGCAATTGCTGTCTTCATGTTATCAAGTACACCACGATTGAGTTAATTTACATATAAATGCTTATTTTTTAAAGTTAAGAACTATTCCAAAGAATTTATTATTACCTTTAGAGAAAAAAATTCCTAGAAAATATTTGTTTTATTTACATAGATGTGTGCTATTATTTTTTATACAAATAACTATTTAAAAGTTAGATCCCTGTGTTATCTTCTCTAGCTTCTCATAATGTACATTGGGCACATTAATGTACTTATTTTTTATTTTGAACACTGACGATTATTGAATCTTTATGTGAGATTCATGTCAAGAATCAACATGAAGTCAATCCTTATTTGCTTGGATATAGTCTTTTCTCACCCAACAGTGCTGTTTTCACAACTCTGTAGTTGTAAATTTTCTTCAAAGTTTAACAAAACATGAACTGTGGGAAAGAAAATATAGGAAATGTCACTCTTCTAATAATGACTTCAATAGTATCACACTCAGTACTGAAATGTAGTCTTGAGTCCCACATGCATGTAAGAACTAATAATGACCTTTCTAAAGCCAAATTCAGTACCATCTTGGACTTATTGGATTTGAGTTTTGACAAATGGTAAACATGTCTGACCCCATGTTTTTCATAGAGAGAAGAAATTACTGTGCCCAAATCATCATCTCTGAATGCTTAATAATCTTTTTAAATAAGCCTTGAAGTTATCATTACCCCCCAGTATTTATGGTTTGTCATTCTAGGAAACTTCTCAGTCTTGGTTTTATGGGGTGGTTATTTGGGTCACATATGGTGGAACTCAGGGTTTATTCTTGGCTATGCACTCAGTTATAAGTTTTGGTAGGCTTGTATGATTTTTATGGGGGTACTGAGGATTGAAGTGTGGTCAGTAAGCAGATAAGCAAGGAAATGTGGAGTTTTTCCTGAGAATGCAAGACCTTAACTTTCCACAGTACAGCAGAATCTACATATCAAAATAGCATATGTTAGGAAGACTTCAATTAAAATCTTAAAAGAAACTGATTGGTCAGCATTAAATGAACACATGTATGAAGAATGGATGGATTGATGGATGGATGATGGATGGATTAATGGGCGTGTGGATGGATGGGTGGGTGGATGGTTGGGTGGATGATGGGCAGATGTAAGGATAGTTGGTTGGGTGGATGGATGGATAAATGGATGGATGGATGGAAGAATGAATGACTAGATGGACAGGTGGGTAGGTGGATGGATAAAAGGATGGAAGGATGGATGGATGGATGGATGGATGAATTGGACACCATATATGCAGTAGAATTTCTCTTACCTTATAACTTTATTAAGACATTTCAATCTCTATACAGAGAGGACAATATAACTAGGATACTTCAAGGTCACTCATTTGAGGGGACATTTACCCTACACTGGAATAGTTTCAATGATGTTTATATGAGCCCCACACCTTTATTGACCACACTGAAGATGATATTTCTTTATTGATACTTAAAGAAGAACACTTTTGAAATCTAGAGTTACATCATATTATTTCCTATGATCCTTCCTGACAGCAACTGTGTCATTTTCTGAGTCATTGTTCTACTTAGGGTAAATTATTTTGTTAAATAAACCAGAAATCAATAAATCATTCTATGGATATTCCAGAGAGTCTTTCATCTCAGATAGTATCCTCAGGGGACAATTTGGATAAATATTTTAAATGTAAACAGCCAGATGTTATAATAATAGGACTGCAGTATTCAAAGTCATCACACAAGTTGTAAAAGACTATGAGAAAGATTTCTAGTGCTGACTGGCAAGATTATGTCCTGGATTTTTGAAAAAGTGTATGCTGTGTAGCCCATGTAAAATAATAAAATTCATGTTTTCAGCTAGCTTAGACCATGTACATTTCAAGTTGTTTTCACACCTGGTTAAAATGTTATTTTTGGATTTTTTGAGTGGCTCATTTAAAAGCTCAACAGCAATTTGGCCCATGAAATAGCACTGTTATGATAACACTGTAATGAGATAAGATTAAATGAATCAGAAATGATGCATCGATTCCATATTATAATATTCATGGGTTCAACATTAAATGGTTGGAATGTTCTTGGTCTGTAATCAAGGATTCTCTATTTCCAAACATTTTTTAAAAGCTGACGTTTGCCAAGAAAACATTGTTGCTAGGCTGGCTAATGTCTATTCATTAGAGTCTTGTAGGAGTTAAGCTTTGCCAGTTAATAGGCCAACTGAATGCTGCAATTCTCACTAGGGCCAGTCAATGGTTTGTCATGACTATGGAAACATTATTGTAAATTGGGGACACCTAGAACACAGCAATACGCCTAGCCCCTTATACCCACGCCTTTTTTCAGTGCTTCTTGACAAGTACAAGTTGATGTAAGAATTTCTATTTCTATGACACATCTAATTAGTATTCAGAAGAGATTCTTAAATTTGGCTGTTTTTGGTGCTAAAACTGAAATAATATAACCATTTACAATGTGAGAAAATCTCTCTCTTCTTACTTTTAAGCAATAGAATGAACATTTCTACAGGGTTTTCCAAATGATAGAGTATTTAATTAAAGTTAGCCATTTTAATTACAAGAATTTCAGCTTTGAGATAGGCAGGATGAAGAGTTGCAGTATTATTTTTGTCAGAGAGTACTTTTTGTGGTGTTTTCCCATCTTATACAAAACTTCTGAACTAAAATTGGTTTGAAGCTATGAATTACATTTTTCTTTACATCAAGCAGAAAATATCATTACATGTATATTGAAAATAAATGGTAACTTTGGAAGAGATGACCTTAATAAATGTTTAGAATTGATAAATTAGTCAAATGTACTATGACTTAGTAATATATTTGATGTTGACATGAAACATCTGTTTTGCTATTTTGACCCTATCTCCTTTCCCCACTGACTTTCTGTATTGCATTTTTCTGAGATGTAGGTTTTAACTTGATTTTATATGTCTCAAAGATAGGGGTGTGTTTTATTGTCACTGAAATAAATCTTTTTTTTTCTCAGAAAAGCTAGTTTGTCCAGTAGTGAAATGCTCAGAGATCTTTGGGGTGCTTTGTTTGCTTGCTTTAAGAATTCACTCCTGCCTCTTTGTCCAGATTTCTCTCAATGACAACCAGTCCTTTTCCAAAATAAACTTAGAAAACATTGAGAGCTTAGAAGTAATCAATCAATAGTATAATACAAAAGATAACTTTATAGAGTCATACAAATGTTGATTTACAATGATTCTTACCAAAAACGTGCAATGTTAAAAAGTGTTTTATAACAAGTAGATAATAAAATGTCTGTTACACCTTAGAATCACATAATTGAGATGTTTATACCCACATTTTTTGGATACTGAGAAGTAAATTTAGGACATTGAAATAAGCACAGTAGGACTTCATCTCTTCAAAACTCTTTTGGAGGAACATAAACTTTCCCTCAAACAATATCAGAATGAAAAGAAAGAAAATGCATCTAGATTTACAGAAATAATTTCTACTGGTGATCAGTAATATATTTTTTTTAAGATCACAATAATGCACCTTGAGACTTTGAAAAAGTACATCCCATTCCTGCTCCAAGGGAGAGATATAGAGACAGTCATTGCAAGAGATATTTTATCTTAATGAAGGGGAAATAAAAAATATATGGGAGCTGAGCTCCACAATGTCATGAATACTCTTTGACAAAGGTAAAAAAAATCGTACTAAAATAGAAAAGCCAGATTTCATAAGTTTGTGCAACCCTCTAGACCCTTTCCCTGGTTCAGGTGCAGATAACAAGGTGTAGAGATAAACAGACTCAGAGCAAGCTTTGGTGTTGGTAATATTCATCAAGTGCACAAACCCAGCTTTTGGATCTTGAAGACAGAAGATTATAGACCTTGATAATTTGCCCTCTGATTCAACCATATGTCAGGCAAGGTGTTAAAAGAATTGTTTCTCCAGTCCTATAAGATTTGAAAAGAGCTGTCCATAAATTAAATGCTTTTTATGGTATCCTCTTATATTATTATGGATGTCTAAATACAGGGCAAAAACCTTAGAAATATGAGCAACAGATAATAAATGAACAGAACAAGAAACTTACATCAAGGTGGTGTCAAAAAATCCTTGCTCTGTCTTTCCAAAAAGATAATAATCTTTCCAAAAGGATAATTTCTGAGAACTGAATTAACTGTATTTTTTAAATGGTAGTAATTTCTATGGGATGTAGATGATTTATAATCACTATGTATAATACACTTTTGTTATTGTTCACACTCAGTATTCATTTTGGAAGTAGAATGATGAATTGGCTGATTATTTAGTGGAGTTGAATCACGAGGAATTGTACTTTTGAGAACATCCTTTTTATTTTCAGCAGGACAATAATATTTTTTTATTGAGGCAAGGTTAATTAGATCATTGCTTTTAGATTGTCATTCATCTCTCAGGAAATTGTCAAGCAAATCATTTTTTAAAAGTTATATTGATTTTATTCTTTGATTTTTCTTTTGGAGCCATATGTGACAGAGCTCACTCCTGGCTCTTAACTCAGAGATCACTCATGGGTGGTTGTGTTCAGGAAATCAGATCGGGTGCCAGGGAGCAAACTCAGATGGCAGTGCCAGGTATGTACCCTACTTGTTATACTCCTGCTCAAAATCCTCAAATAATTTATTTTTAATTTTTATTGAATCTTTTTACATTTTAGGCACTATGGTACACATTACTGTTAAGTATCAGGTTTCTTGCATACAACATCACCACACTATCTACCATGTCTGGTTCTGGTTATTGATTCAGTGCTTCACTGTTCTCAACCCCTCAAGCCCCCAGCTCATCCTCTACTACTCACTGAGTTAAATTCCTTTCTGTAGACTAGTCATTAACATTCTGTTTAATGAATCTCAAAGTCCTCATGTGGTCAAGTGGGTTCTTCATAGTCACTGAATCCCACACTCTCCTTGCTGCTTATTGGGAATCACTATTTTCTACTCTTTTGTTTTCAAATCACATGGCTAAACATTTCATTCAATAGAAAACCAAAGGGAAATTAAATTAAAAAATTTAAAATGTCAAGTTGCTTCAACTTTCAAACAGGAATAATTTGACACTGTCAAAATGCTACAACAATTTGCAGACTACCAATTTCTACACACATTTCCTTGCATACTGGTAATGAGAGTTGGCAGGACACAGATTGAATTATGTGGATTTGAGGTCTTCTACCTTCTAAGTTTATTCTGATTCATCCTGTGATTCATTCACTGACAAGTGGCAAATCTCTAATAAATATTCTATTAGGCTCTAATGAATGAATGAATGGCTTCGCAGAGAGGGGATCTCATTAATTTCATGTGCTAGAAATCCCCAATTGTCCATCCCAATGTCTATTGTCCTTCTTTTCATAAGACATCACTGAATTTAATGTAATTTGCTTTTCAATTACAGATGTTTATCATGCATAAGAAGGAAAGTTCAAAAATAGCAAACACTAATCAGTATATAAAACAGACTTCCAACACACAAATTAAAAAGTGGCAGCATAAGTTGTCTTAGGATCTCCATGGATCCCTTTTGTGAGAGTCCTGCCTGCACACCAATGTCAAACTAAGCATGTTGTTCTTTTTATCTAGAAATAATCTAGGACTTCAACCAGCACATCCATTTTTTTAAGTAGAAGATTGGAAGAAAGGATTGGTGTCTTTTCCCATTTTTTAATAAAAATTCACTAGCATTCCATAATTTCTTCCCTTGCCACTTACAAGAATGTTAACCAAAAGAGCCATAGGTTGTAGTGGGAAAACCAATTAAGCAATTTTTTTTCTTTTTTCTTTTCTTTTGGGGGTAGCTTGGTAGTTTTCAGGGGTCACTCCTGATGGCCTCAGAGATCCATATAGGATGCCAAGAATAGAACCCTAGTAAGCAGCAAGCGAGGCAAGTGCCCTCCATTCTGGGTTATTTCTATAAGCCTGTGATTCTAACCAAAGTTATTAAGTTTGCTTTTTTCTCATTAAAATTGGTTAATCTGATATAATAAGTTGATCATCCAGACTCAGAAGAACAAGGGATAGAGACAGTAACTTCCTTTCTATATCTTATTTTTATCCTGCATATATTTTTCTACTTTACCAGAATGATAAATTAGCAAGCATTTGATTGAATTGTTTTGTTTCCTCTAAGAATCTTCATTTAAAACCCATGAATAGATAGAAACTTTTAGAAATTAAGACACTTTAGTCCAGATTGAGTTCAGGGGTTTTGTCTGTATTTTGTCATCTCCACTGAGGCATCTTATCTACTGGAATAAAGGTACATTTTCATCTATCTAAATAAAATGTAATATATGGGGTGTGTGAAGCAAATATAATAACAACTACACTACAGAAACAATATATGGGATGTGCTGAATCAATAGTTTAAGTAAGTGAGTACTTCCTAAAAGAAACATTTCTATGGTCTATAGCTAAAAAGGAAATAGGAAATTTCAATATCTAATTTTCTTCTTCTTTTTTTTCTTTTTGGGCCATACCATGTGACTCACTGTATTATTTCTGGCTATGAGCACAAAAATTGTTTCTAGCTTGGGAGACCATATGGGACACTAGGGCATCGAACCTCGGTCCATCCTTAATTAGCACATGCAAGGCAAATGCCTTATTCTTGCACTACTTCTCAGGACCAAAATCCAATATTTTTATACCCAGAGTATTTTCCAAATCTATGTTACAAATTCCCTAATATGTGATGTTTATTCCAAACCTTAATACTAGCTTTGTCTTTCTGAGTCCCTTGGTTGTTCCAAGAGTCTGTTAGAATAAGTCAACCTTTTTTCATTGACTTCATCATTTCAGTTTGTTCTTTCCATCTAGGAACCAAATTATTAGTTTATACTCAAAAGCTTTCTCATATTCAAACAACAATGAATCCATTACCTGTTAAGTAATGATTACATTTCTTTCCTTTTCCTAGAAGTCTCTTTATCCTCTGACTCCTGCCAAAATCTTAAGGCTTTTGCTTAAAATAAATAGTTCCTTTAAGAAGACCATCTCCTCTCTTGTCTGTATGTCATAGCACAGATAATGTTAATTGCCACTACACTCTGGGAACTTACAAAAGAGCTTCCTTTATATTTCTATTCTGATATCACCACTTTTATAATTCCCAACTCCCTAAATCTGCTAAACAAACTGCCGCTTTAATTGTTCATTGAGTTCTAATTAGGTCTATCTGTCTGCCACTGAAAATGAGCTTATGCAGTGACCAGACATTTTAGAAGATGACTTAGCTTTACTGAATGAATATTACAGTCATTTAAATTTTGAAGCAGCAATTGTAGGCATCTATTACATAAAGCACATAATATATATTAAAACAAAATCCTTAAAACAGATTTTAAGTAATACTTTTAATAAAAGATTGATTTTGCTTTATTATTGGTTGAGAAATTATTTTTGAAATAGCAATTCAAAATGATTTTCTAGACATATAGCAGAGTAAAAAATTGAAGACTAATTTGCTATAAGAATTCCCAATAAGTAGTCAATGAATTATATAAATTGCTAAGTATTTATCTGGATATATATTTCTACTGTAAATTAAATGATACTTCTGAAATGCCAAATGAGCTTTTGAATGCTATATTTACAAATGATTCTGTTCATAAGAAGCCCTGCATAGTTTTACTTTTAATTTCCTACTCTGTGCACATCATATATATTAACAATGCCCTGATATGTCAGAGGTTCATGATTCGGGAGTGCTCCAGAACACTCCATATGGACATTTTCTCATTTTTTTTCTCAGCAATGGGATACTTGCATGTGCTTTAACCTCAGCAGTAATTAGTTTTTCTTGTTTATGCAATATACCTTTAAGCCAAATAAATATGACAATGTTTATAAAGATATTAAGAACTACATAATTATAGAATTATAATAGCTTAAAAATAGTTGTCCCTTTTACCCCCCTCACACATAGACAAGATTGAGTTCATCTGGGAATTTTACAGTGTCTACATATAAGATTCTTCTAAATGATCATCTAGATGTCCCATCTGAGTTGACAGAGAGCAAGGCACCCAAAGAGAGTTGCTCATTTCATCATATGTTATTCATTTCATTCTAGCCCACATTTTTAATTTTATTTATTTATTTATTTATTTATTTATTTATTTATTTTGGTTTTTGGGTCACACCCGGCAGTGCTCAGGGGTTACTCCTGGCTCCATGCTCAGAAATTGCTCCTGGCAGGCACAGGGGACCATATGGGGCACCGGGATTCGAACCGATGACCTTTTGCATGGAAGGCAAACGCCTTACCTACATGCTATCTCCCGGGCCCCATCATTTTTTATTTTTTATGCTGAAAAGCCATTCAATTACTTCAGGGAAGGATTCTATTGAATTCCCTGGAAATTTAAACTTTTTTTTGAACAACAGGCCATGATTTCCAGACAAGACCTTAGAGACTTGGCATGAACTAACCTCTTTCTTGATATATTTTCTCCAATAGCTAGTATTTTTGTCATTTGTGGGCTGATTGTGTGGCTTTGGAATTCAACTCTCCTTCACTACAGTATAAATGTTTTCTTCCTATGTGTTTGGTGTCATTGGGGATATTCTATTCATAGAGAAAGTTATTTTAGGTTGACTCAGTTTTTGCAATTTTGGCATCTTGCTTCAAGCTTCATGAGGATCATGGTGGATATGCCAGTGACTTTAAAGGCCTTCACCTATGTTATCTTCCAGAAGTAGAGCTGTGAGATTGTGCTGTTGAACAAGTTCTATAGCCATAACTTCACATGTGGCAGCTCCAACAATTTGAACCTGCTTGGAACACTAAGCTTCTTCCCTGCTGGAACGTGGGCCTCATCTCCTCCTAGCCCCACTGGCCAATAGATCACTACCCCAGATCTCCCTGCCACCCCTTCACCATGGGGATGGGTCAAACATTATTATTAATATCACTATCTCACAGTAAAAAATGTGTGCTGTGACTTAAAATATGAGGGTGATGCATCTACTTAACAGAATGGCTATAGATATGGGGGTGCTAAATTGATTTTGTAAAACCACTTGAGAGTGAGTCTAGGTTTGGTTCACCTGAAAATGTTAAAAAAAAATCTTGTTTTACTGGATAAAGGTGCCTATGCAAAGGCACACTCTCATCCAGAGGGGTGGGGGTTGCTAAATTAATTATCCCTGTTAATTTCGTTGATTTTACTTAGAAGTACAATTATAGCTTTATGTAATTTCATTGTCTTTATTTTAATTATCATAGTTAAATGGAAAGCATTCACATTTTAATTTGGTCTGTAGAATCAATATTCAATCATGGCTTTTACTGCTAGTTTGAATTAGCCTTCAAAGAAATGGAAGGGCACAATGCCTAAATAATTTGGTACTATTTTAAAGCATTTTGAAGAATGAACAATATTTAAGGACATCTAGCTATCTAGTATTTTTTTCTATATTTAAAGCTGGATCAGGAAGAATACAATTCTAGCATATTGATCAGAAAAATGAAGTTCCTTCTGTGAACAAATGCCCACAATGTGTTCACACCACACACACACACACACACACACACACACACACACACACACACACGTTCCTATTTTTAAATTTGACATTAACCATGGCAGATTTTTACCTTTACTATCTGAAAGTATGAGAAATGGGAATTTCCATTCTAACAAGATGAGCTCATCTGACCAAATAACAAATCATACTTTCTTTGTATCTCTCCTTGCACCCAGCAAAATAATAGTGTTCAGACTCCTGCATACCAGGGTACTGGGAATATGTTCCTGAGTCTATTGACATCCAATGTTCTTCAGAGATAAATTTTAAATAAGATAAGACAAGGTAAATTATAGAACATGGCACATGAGTAACATAAGGATGCTAGTTAGTAAGAAAAATAGATGCAAAGAAGGAGTAGCTGTGAGCCTACACATAACAGATACAAGAGCAAGAAAATAGGTTTATGGTGTCCTCCTGACTTTGGGAAAGTAGAGCAGAGTGAGAGAATAAACAGCGGCTATTCACTGATGGATGAGTTCTGGTTCTTTCTATTTCTTTTCCTTCTACTAATGCATCACACAGAACTGTTCAAAGAGAGATCTCACAATTCTTACTCTACCTCTTGAATTTCATAAATCTATCTGCTATTGCTCTTGGCTCTCAGTCAAAGCAGAAATAAAGACCCAGAGTCCCCCTGTGTCTGCCCTTGGAGTCTCTCCCTAAGCAAACTTCATCTTCAACATCTGGGGGGTGGAGGGCACAGTTTGGAGTTCTAAGTAACAGGCATTCCCATTTCCAAACAGCTGCATTTGTGTTGGCAACACAGCTTGATCGATTGGATACACTATCCAGTTGGGTAGAGAAGGCAGAATTTTCTCCAGAGGGAAAATAGCATTTTCCAATGGTTCTCTGGTTCTGATCTGTTTCAAATGGAATCATTTGAAATCAGTGGAATAAGTTAAACCTGCCACCGACACGCCGTGTGTGAAGCCCTTTCCTGTGGCTTAATAATGCTACCAGTCTTTATATTCAAAGGGTGTTGGTGCTTTCATATAAAAACGAACTTTTATGTGTCTGTGAAAGGCTTGCATTGTTAGGCTGAAAAAGTATCTGAAATATGTTTAAAAATATCAATGCATATTAGTATCAATATTTTAAATAACTTATCAGTGAGGCTTTTTCTGCGGTACATATTTAATAAGATGAATGTCCTTTGATCATTTTTAAAAAGTCTGTTCATTGTAGAAGCGGGATTCCAGATAGCTGAATGCAGTTAAAAAGAGCATTTATAAGAAGTTTAAATAAAGTATTTTATCACTATTTGAATAATGCAACAATTCAAAGCTTGTAACTGTGTGTATTTATTATAAATATATTTAATTTCTAATTTTTTAAAGTTTGTTTTGTATTTCAATATTTAAGTGCATTTTATTTTAGCCAGTCATAGATCAGGGGATTCCTTTAACCTGTATTGAAAAAGATAATTAAAATGATCGGAAAAGTAGAATCATATTATTATTTCTTCCTAACATATACAAATTCCTTAAAACAATTCATTTGGCCATTGTTTTAAAATTTGAATTTTTAAGGGGCCCGGGAGATAGCATGGAGGTAAGGCATTTACCTTTCATGGAAAAGGTCATCGGTTCGAATTCCGGTGCCCCGTATGGTCCCCCGTGCCTGCCAGGAGCAATTTCTGAGCATGGAGCCAGGAGTAATCCCTGAGCACTGCCGGGTGTGACCCAAAAACCAAAAAAAAATGAATTTTTAAAATTAAAATGAGATGAACATTAAAACTCTGTTATTCATTTATACTAGCCACATTGTCAATGTGGATCAGTGTAAATGATAATAATCATATTGAACAGAGAACAATCAAATCGTTCCTTTTAGAGTCTGTTTTGGGGGTCTGCTGAGATTGTACAGAGTGTAAGATATCTGTGTTACATGTGACTGATTTGATTTCAATTTTATACACTGTATATGGATACCTGAGCCTTACCAGGAGTGATCCCTGAGCACAGAATCAGGAGTAGGCCCTGAGTACCATGAAGTGGTACAAACCCTTTTGCCCCAAAGAAAAAGATGCTTTCACATTGATATAAAATAGTGCTGAATTTCCAATAAAATTTGCATAATAAACATTTTCAAATTAATTGTTAAAGCCAAACAGGTCAACACACAACTTATTCAATAATGCTTGAATAGTATCATATCTAAAACTTCAGAATACAAATATTGTAATAGTCTCCAAAAGGGAGGCTGCTTGCACTGAAATTATTCTAATCAAAATAGAGTAAACACACACAAATGTAGGTTGAAAGAAGACTGTATTAATGTGAACCGCAAGTTTCAGGAAAGTGGGAGGAAGTAATTCTAGCATTAAGTTGGTGTTAAAAGAAGCAAAACACATACTAGATTTTTGTCAAAAGGTCAACAAAACCATAACTGATAACAATGGCCTTACTGGTGTCGTGCTAAATAGTCCTACAAGCATATTTTTCACTTTCTAGGGAGGCAAAAAATTCTTAGTCATTAGTATTAATTTTTAGAAATTTCAAGTAAGACACTTAGGATTAAAAAATACTGCATCATTTTTGAAAGAACTGGTATTTACAACCCAAGACTATGTGATGTGAAGAGCCAGGTCTAGACTACAACAGGTAAGGAGCTTTTCTTAAGACAACCAACTGAGGTTTGATCTCTGATACCATATATGATCCCTTTAGCCCAATTGGAAGTGATCCTGAGCACAGCTGTGCGTGTTCATTTCAACATCCTCCACACTCCAAGATAATATTATATCATGAGGAATACCTTCTGGTTAAGGACAGACTCTGCTAGGGTATTTAAGGTGCATGGGGGGAGTTGAGGAAAGATTTTTAAAAGACTGTTGGAAAACTTCTCTCTAAGGGTCCTGTCTATGTGCTTTTGAGCAAAGAGACAGACACCATTTAATAGAACATATTTGCTGTGATGTATGTAGTCAGCATCCATGAAAGATGCAGATGGTGTCTACCTCTGAGCAATGACCAAACCAGATGCTGCGCATAATCAATATCCGAGCTCCTCAGTGTAGGATTCTTCTATTGGAACACAATTAACTCTCATGTTGGTCTCTATTAACCGTAGGACATAGGAAATTAGAAGACTGGAGTTAAAAGTATGGAGTTAAAGTGTTTGTTAATGTGAGTTCTATGGGTAATAGAGTTTCTCAATTCTGCATCAGGATTTCTATATATTCAGTAATCATAAAAATGTGGCATACTCAAATATTAATTTTAATTAAAAGGTGTAAAAGTCACTGCTTTCATTAAAAAGCCAAATTTATTTATTCTTGACATAGCTTACATTGGGATAATATTATAAATAATTCTCTGGTGATCCTTTTATTTGCTATTTTTTTCTGACATAGAATGAGCCATAAACTTTTATGTTAAAACATAAACTATGTAAATATAAATTTGAACTTTTATTAAAAATAAGTGTCATTATCATGTCACTTTTAAAATATGTAGACTTAAAATTCATTATTTAATGTTTCAAGTATTTTTGTTTAAACACATATATTTCAACAATGTCAAAGTGCAGTCATCAATGGTTCAGTAAAAATATATTTTAACCTGACAAAATGAAATATTTCGACCAATTTAGCATTTTATTAGTTCGAATTTCAATGCTGTGATACATCTTTTTTTGAGGACCTGCAAGATAAGGAAGATAGAGAATTGCCATTTGCTCTAAGGCTATTAATGTCTGAGGCACTAAGTTAGACAAAGGTGAACCAACTAATTCCCTGGTAGAATGTTCAAAAAGTGTTTATTGTAGAGATGTGGCAGGACTATGTTAAATTTGATAGAAATAATGTATAACCAGCTGTGAAATATTTTTTATTAATTTAGAATTGGAGTTTTAGGTTCTGAAAATACTTCCTTTATATATCTAACTTATTTTCTTTCTACATTTTTGGGGAGAGGATTGGGTCACACCTGACAGTGCTCAGGGGTTACTCCTGACTCTATGCTCATAAGCCCCTCCTGGCAGGTTTGGGGGACCATATGGGATGCTGAGATTCGAACCACCATCCTTCTGCATGCAAGGCAAATGCCCTACCTCCATGCTGTCTCCTTGGCCCAGCTTTCTACTTTTTTGATTATGATGGTATTTTTATTTTATTTGGGGAGGTTGGGTCACACCCTACTATTTAAGGGATTACTCCTGGCTCTTTCATCAGAAATCACTTCTTGAGGTGCTCTGAAGTCCATATGGGATGCTGGGGATCAAATTACCTTGTGTGAATTATCAGATTACCAAGATAATCTGAGTGCAAGCAAGACACATGCCCCAACCACTATACTATGGCTCTGACCCCAAATTTTTGGTAGATATGTTTTAATATAAGTGCAAAGAAAAATAAAGTGTTCTATTGTATTCACTATTAAGATTCATAAATTTCATCCTTATTAATTGTAATAGAAGAAAATTATTTTGATCAATTGTTTCTCTTGCTTATTAAATAAATATTATTGGAAATGCATCAGAGACACAAATTAGAGTGATATTTTTTAGACTACCAGCAATCTTTTCAAATATGCTGATAATAAACTATTTTTAATTCATTTCTTCTTTCATGAATGTAATTTGGCAGCATAGAAAACATTATGCAAACTAGATCTAACATATTCCCTCTTTGTCCAAATTTGACACTTGAAAATAGTCTGTGCCCTTCTGGCTTTTGGATTCCCTGAGACATATTTGCTCAGCAAATTGATAAATTATCAAAGTGTCACCAGAAAGCATCCAACAATTTAGTTAATCACAGTTGCTTTCATGTTAAGGTTTCTATTGCTCTCGATTTAAAATTAACATCTGTTTTGGGCTAGCTATAGGTAGTTTAAAAATGAGTAAGAGTCTTTTAATAACCAAAGTCATGCCAGTGAATGAAGAAGAGTAAATCAGTAGTTGCAAAAACCTGAGATACTATATTGTATATACAAGCATAAATCTTGGTT
Organism: Crocidura indochinensis; assembly: GCA_004027635.1. NCBI lineage: Eukaryota > Metazoa > Chordata > Mammalia > Eulipotyphla > Soricidae > Crocidura > Crocidura indochinensis. Next base: position 12,919 of record PVKC010006974.1, on the reverse strand, counting down.
CCCTGGCAGACATTGAGCAAACTTAATTTGGCTGACAGTTTTAAAGGGCATAGGAGAAGTAAGTGTTCTCACTTTTCTGCTTTTTTTCATATAGGTTAGTGTGAAGAAATTGGTCTGTAATGTTTTCTTTTAAAAAATATTTGGGGGGAGCCGGGCTGTGGCGCTGGAGGTAAGGTGCCTGCCTTGCCTGCACTAGCCTAGGACAGATCGCGGTTCAATCCCCCGGTTTCCCATATGGTCCCCCAAGCCAGAAGCGACTTCTGAGTGCATAGCCAGGAGTAACCCCTGAGCGTCACCAGGTGTGGCCCAAAAACCAAAAAAAAAGAAAAAAAATTGAGGGACTGTAGTGATAGCACAGTGGTAGGGAGTTTGCCTTGCATGCAATGAACCCAGGACAGACCAAAGTTTGATCCCTGATATCCGTGTGGTCCTCTGAGCCTGCCTGGAGTGATTTCTGAGTTCAGAGTCAGGATTAACCCCTGAGCACCATAGGATGTAACCCAGAAAATAAAAAAAAGAATTGTATTTTTTTAAAAAATAATGTCTTCATTTAATCATAGTGTTTACAAACATGTTTATAGTTGGGTTTCAGTCATAAAAAGAATACCTCCTTTACCAGTGCAACATTCCCAACACCAATGTCCCCATCGCTCTCTTCCCACCCCCTGCCTGTATTTGAGACAGGTATTCTATTTCTCTCATTCACTACCATTCGCATGATAGTTTTTGGTGCAGTTATTCCTTTAACTTCACTCACCACTCTTTGTGGTGAGCTTCATATTTTGAGCCAGTCCTTCCAGCCCTTATCTCTTTTGTCTATCTATTATTATAATGAATTCTTTTATTTTTCTTAAAATCCATAGGTGAGTGAGACTATTCTGTGTCTATCTCTCTCTCTGACTTATTTCACTCTTTTTATGTCACTGTGCCCAGGGATCACTCCTAGTGGGATTTTGGATTATGCCAGGGTACAAATCTGGTCTGAAAGCATGAAAAGTGAGAATGTAAGAGCTACAACACCCTGCTTCATGTTCCTTCACTTTAATATGTGTACCTAATGCTGTACTACTGTGCTATCTCTCTGTTCCCTTTACTTATTTTTTTTAATAATGTCTTTAAGCACTGTGGTTACAGATATGCTCATAGTTGGGTTTCAGTCATAGAAGTACACCACCCTTCACCAGTGTAACTTTTTTGACCCCAATACTCCCCATTTCCCTTCTCCCCCACCCCCTACCTGTCTCTGGAACAAGCATTCTGCTTCTCTCTCTCACTTTCATTGCCATGGTAATTGTCAGGGTGGTTAGTGCTCTAACTGCACTCACCAGTCCCTGTGCTAAGCTTCATATCATGGGATTGTTCTTCTAGCCCTCATCTCTATTGTCTCTGGATATTATTCCCATACTGTCTTTCTCTCTCTCTCTCTTTCTCTTTCTCTTTATATATTTTTTTCTTTGAAGATGTTTATTTGGTTAAGAGTGACTTCTAGTGATAATGCATAACTCAGTAGTGCAAATGGTCCACTTCTCAGATAATGCAGTACTCAGAAGTAGTGCAAATGGTCCGCATTCAGAAGTATGCAAACAGTCAGTGCTGAGTGTTATTGCTAATTTTATGTGTTCATTGCCAATGCAGATGGTCGGTGTTCTGTGTTATCACATGGGAGACTCAAATGGGTAATCTACCTAAGGCCTCATCAGAACTAAACATGGCTCTCCAGACATCCAAAAAGTAGGAAACTCAATTTAATTGACAGTGCATCTATATTCTGATTGTTATTTAGTTATGTATGATGTTGCATGTTGTATGCATATAAGGCCTGGTTCATGCAGTTGCGATCTCTAAACAGGGTAAGTTCAGCCATATGAGTATATGGCCAAATGAGTATATGGCCAAACTTAAAATAGATTTGAAAGAAAAAAAGGCATCAGGCATCTGTGCCTTTTCTTTGTTTTGTTTTGTTTTTGTTTCTGGACCACACCTGGTGACTTTAAGGGGGTCACTCCTGGCTCTGGGTTCAGAAATTGCTCCTGACTTGAAGGATCACATGGGACACAGGAGCATCGAATCATGGTCTGTCCTGGATTATGTATGGTCTTCTCACCCATGCAATCAGATTCCAGTGCTATGTGGTTCACATAAGGTACTATAAACTGGTAAAGTGGTGGAAGAACTGACTGCTTAACTTTGCAGGTTCCTACCCAGCACCAGTGCAAACTCGATGTAAAAGCAGAGTTCTACATAAATGAGCACTCTTGAGGCTGAAATGATGTGGATTGGTAAGGCTGCATTGATGGGCAAAACAGTCTATCTGTTTGAACAAAGTTATTGCTAGTATGCTATTGTTTTTTGCGCTGTATACACACACATATATATACACAAATATATATATATATAAAATGTTGTTTTTTATCTAATAACTGATGCCGACTTGCATCACTTGTTATTTCTAGCAGTGACAAATATGGAATCAGATATTGACCTTGTCATTAGCCAAAAGCTGATTATAACTCCCATGAAACACTGGGAAGTTTCTTGCTTTAACTTTACTTGTTATTCACTTTAAATATTGCTTTTTCTCCTATTTTATTTTTCACTTCAAAATAAAATATGTACAGTGAGTATAAGGATTTGTTCAATTATATTAAACTATACTTCACCCCTCCAACAATATGAAGGACGTTGAACTGACCCCCTGTTTAAAAAACGTAGATCTCTGTTTTAGTTGAAGAATGATAGTAGGAAATTTTCTCTTATCCTTAGTTATTTATTATTCTAGTTTACACTAAGAAAAAAATCAGAGCCACTTGATTCCCAGAAGATACAGATTACATAGAAGAATAAAGTAGTATTACTCCAAGTAATAGTTTTATTCTTGGACATGGGTTGGAGATAGATGAATGATGTAGAGATGGATAAATTCTCTTAAATTTTAAATGAATCAATTGAAGGTAGGTTCATAGAGAGTGCACTACACAAAATTGCATACCTTAAGTGTGGTAAAACCAAGTTTGATCCTGGCTACGAAAAACGGTAAAATGTATAATATAAATATATTGATTTAAGCCTCATCAGGTACAATTCCTAAGTGCAGAGCAAGGAATAAATCCTAAGCAATGCAGGATATATTCCCCCAAACAAAACTAAACTATAGGTAAAAGTCATAGAATCAAGTTTTTCAATAAATTAATCTCTTTTGGATGCAGTGAAAGAAGACAACTTGGGGAAATTTTTCAGAAGAAAACAGGGCAGATTGGATGGATGAAGATAAACACTCACCAGATCTGACTATCCAATGCTATCTCAAGACTTAATAAAGATAAGCATAATTTCAAAGGCATCAAATTTGTGGCTTTGTGGATTTGGAATTTCCATGTGGTTTTTGATAAATAGACAAATCTTAGGTCAATAAGTATTTTCCTCATGGCCACATCATGGTCACACTGCCACAGCTGCTTCTTGGAAATGTAGTAGAACACTGTTCTGCTGGGCTTGTTTCAATCTTATTCACTCTCCCAAATACTGGTCAACAGTTTGGGTTTCTTTATCTAGACTCTTACATAACTGACCACTCAGTAAAGATTATTTCTTTTTTTTCTTTTTGGTTTTTTTTTGGGGGTCACACCCGGCAGTGCTCAGGGGTTACTCCTGACTCCACGCTCAGAAATTGCTCCTGGCAGGCACGGGGGACCATATGGGGCACCGGGATTCGAACCGATGACCTTTTGCATGAAAGGCAAACGCCTTACCTCCATGCTATCTCCCGGGCCCCAAAGATTATTTCTATAGTTCCTAAACACTATTAGCAGTGATGCTAGGATGATTCTAGTTTTCAGTATTTATCATTGAACAAATGGAAGAATTTTAAGTCTTTGTGATAGATATTAATAAAAGTAGTATATATTTAATGGTTGCAAACATAAGTCCAGGAAAGCAAATTTACATTAAATTGTAACTGAAGGGAGAATGGGAGGAAGTTTTTTTTGTTTGTTCATTTTGTTTGTTTTGGTTTCAGATCGCACCAGTTGTACTCAGGGTCTGCTCCTTTTTCTGTGCTCTGGGACCACTCCTGATAGAGCATAGGAAACTAAAGAGTGCCTGTGATTTAACCCATGTTCACTTTGCATAAGGCAAGAGACTTGCCCACTGTAATGTCAGGTCATGGAAATCAACGTGTACTATTTTCTACTTCCATGGAAATGAAAATCTCAAGTATTACACTTGTTTTTAGTCCAATCTTCCGCATACACATACATGCAAATTAAGAGGTTAAAGGGTTTTTCCCTTGGGAGGAAATACCATTTTTAATCTTTAAAAACTGTATAGATAATTCTAAAAAAGAGTTTGATGTGCCATTATAATGAGAGAATCAAGTAAAAAGTAAAATGGAGTCAAACTTAAAATATAATACTATTTTGGTGAATACCAATTTCAATTGTAAAATAATAAAAAAAATTAAAGGGGGGAAAAGGTACCTGATCAAATTGAATTCATTTAAATTATATTAGTGGATGGTAAGTAGAGAATTTCAAAGATTAAAAATTATTTGATAATACAAAGATGTTCTTTCACACAGGCTTAGCATACTTATAGCAAGTGAGGTCCTGATCATTCATTAGAGAGGAAATTAGTTGGGAAGGTCCAGCTAGAATCCAAGCCACAAGTAATGAGTTTCAAATCATAGTGTAAGTGGGAGAAAGTGGAGATGACTTGTGTGATTCTTTTAATAACCAGGATCTGAAGGAAAATGGTGACTTAGAACAGGGTTTTATTCAATAGAACGTTTCTGAGAAGGATATGCTGGAAATCCCCTGAGAATTGACAATTGAAATTTTTGCTATTTCCTTTTAGAAAATTCTCATTTGTTATATTCATGATGATCATGGGGGAATAAAGACTTTTTTTTTCCAGTATCTAGAGTTTCTTTGTGGTTCCTTGCAGAGTAACCCCAAAAAATGTTGCTAATATTATAGCTAATGGCCCCATGCTAGCATAGGACATATTGAATCAAATCCTCAGGTTCCAACACCAGAATACTGGAGACATGCAGTTCTGGAATCTGATGATGGTCTGGAAAATAATTCACACTCACATACACTTATAGAGAGAGCAAAGGATTTTAAGGACTTTCCCCTTGTACCTTTAGCTCCTAGAAAAGCAGCCAGCTCCCAAGAGATCCAGAAAATGTAAGGGCCATGTTCCTCTCCAGAATTTAATCTGAGGGAAAATGTCAACTTGGAAGATGAAACCATCTGGTCTCAAAAACAATCCAAGATGCCATATTCAAAGGTAATTCCATCCATAAGTAATAAGGTATATACTGAGTGAGGTGTAAATAGATCAATCCCATAACTCGACAAAAGGGAGAACTGAAGGGAAAATGAAACAAGAGGCTAATCTAGTGCCATATTTGCACATAGTCATCGTTGTTGAGTTTGGTGTCCCTTCTATAACCATGATAGGAAAATATCAATATTTGTACAATCACAATACTTTTTTGTTCTTTACATCTTATTACATTTAGAATAAATTTTATAATATATAAATATAGATTTGTATATGATATATTTAATATGTTCATATATTTATTTATATATTATATATTTTATATGTTATATATATTTTATATATTATATATTATATAAATATACATTAATGAAGAATTAAAAATGTGGTAACTATTTTGTAAAAGGTGGAGAACATTATTTAAATAAAGTTTGCACATATTCACATATTTAAATTGTTTTTTTTTTTTGGGTCACACCCGGCAGTGCTCAGGGGTTACTCCTGGCTCCATGCTCAGAAATTGCTCCTGGCAGGCACGGGGGACCATATGGGGCACCAGAATTCGAACCGATGACCTTTTTGCATGAAAGGCAAATGCCTTACCTCCATGCTATCTCCCGGGCCCCATAGTTAAATTGTATATCTTGGTATGCATGTGTATACCTTGTGTATATGTAATAAACAAGGCATGGAGAATACACATTCTCCATGAGAATGCTCATTCTCATTCCCTGACAATTATTGTCAGGAGTTTCTGACCACAGGTACTTAGACACAACGATAAAAAACATTACATGAAGGTTTAAATACAATTCACAAAGTAGTAACTTGTTCCAGATGATGCATTTCTATGCAAAACATTATCAAGCTGTAATGTGGTAATTAATACAACTTTGTTTATTTGTCTGAAGGACCATGAAATGGTACTTGAATATAACAGAGGCCAAGCATGGAAACTTGAGCCAATCCAAGAAAAGAAAGTTCCTAGAAGTAAAGAAACTTCTGCAAAATTGCTCGAGAAGTAGAAGTGATTCGAATGACCATTAAAGCGTGAAGTTTCCTGAGAAGGAGGTAAAAAATGTATATTTTTTAGGAGGAAGGTGTCAAAGGTGAAATGTCAAAGATGAAATTGTCTAGCATATCACTGTATTGAAAGATAGATATTTTATGAGCTATCTTGACTTGAATCTCTCTTCACAGGACCTGAGCCAGAAGCCTTATGCAAGTGGACTTTCAATAAATCTGGTGCCACTTGGGGCAATATAACTACTTTTCCTACTTTGCTAGAAAGGATAGAAAAGAGACTTCAAGAGGAAATAACATATAATTTATTTTTCTTTTAAGTTTTGGAGGCATATATGGGGAACACACTTGGCAGTTCTCAGGACTTTCTCTTGGTGCTGTGCAAATGGTTCATTCCTGCTTACTATACTGGATACAAGGAACAGAATCATAATTGGTGCTGTGCAAAGCAAGCACCTCACATATTGTTTTATCTATCTGGCCCCAACACTTAAAGTTTTTGAGATAATTTTATATAATATAAAATCGTTTAAATATGATTTTGAATTAAATTTGATCTAAAAACCATGGATACAAGTAATAGAAAGGACTATATAAAAATATGTAACACTCTGAGAAGGCAAAGAAAAGTTATATTATTTTACAAAAATGTTATTTATTTGCATTATAGCAATAACAGCTTGCAAAGATTTAAGACAAACACTGATAAAACTATCAAGAGAATGATCAAATGCCTACATACTGTCAAAATATGAAAAGTTCCCCAGACAGAAAATAAATATCTGTAAGGAAGTTAACTAAGACAATTAAAACCTTGATTTCAATGATTGATATGTGCACATGCATTTTTAAAAGTCATTATAAAAATAATCATGCAATAGACCACAGAGTAATTTCTACAATTTTCTCACGTATTATATTATTAAAATGGTAATTGTTAGCTACAGTTAATGGAATTGAAAAGTAATTGCCAGAAATTTAAATAACGCATTTATGCAATAGTAGTTATAGAACGAGAAAAAGAAAAGACATAGAAGTACTGAACAAATTTATTAAAATTAAAAAATATATTTCATAGCAGAAATGGCAGATTTACATGTAAGTAGAAGGGTACTTTAAAGCAAAATATTTTAGTATCCTTATTGTAAAGATAAAGGTTTTCAAGGGAATTTGATGAGTTTTCCAATCAGAATTCTATTAAGAAAAATCTAAAAAATATCAAAAACCAAGATTAATCAAAATAAAAAAGAAATAATAACAAAGACAGTAAGTATTAGAAAACCATTAAAAATTAATATTGCATAATAAAGTCTAATATGTTCATTAAAAAATCACATCAATCAAGCTGGATCTTTAGCATAGTGAGTAGGGCACTTGCCTTGCGTGTAATCAACCCAGTTCAGTTCCTGGCATCCCAAATGGTATCCCAAGCTGCCTGCCTGTAGCAATGTCTGAGAACCAGAAGTAACCCCTGAGTACCAGTGGCTATGGTCCCAAAACCAAAATCAACCAACCAACCAACCAACCAATCAAACAAACAAATCATATAAATTAGATCCTATGGGGACTGAGAGGTAGCACTATGATAGGGCATTTATCTTGCATGCAGAAGGTCTGTAATTCTAATCCTGGAATCCCATATGGTCCCCCAAGCCTTCCAGGAGTGATTTCTGAGTGTAGAGCCAGGAGTAACCCCTGAGCTCTGCCACTGTGACCCAAAAAACAAAAAAAGAAAAAAAAATAGATCCTACTATAAGCACTACCAGAAAAGACAAATGAGTTCAAATATGTGGACTGGAGGTGGACATAACTAACTTACATTTTCATTTGTAAGATGACATTGGTTATTGATCCAGAGAAAAGGAGTTAGGCCTTGAAATCTGGACGAGTAGTTGATACTGACTTGTTTCAGGTAGTAGTAGTGCCAAACCTGTATCTCTGAGCACATAGTCTATCGCCTGATCAGATAGGTGAAATTCTGAAGAAGAAATCATGCATTCTATTTACATAATTTATGTAATTGATATATTTAAATTGATATAATTCAGTGTACTTTATCTACATCCTTATATTCAACCTGATGTTTGAACATACCCATTGTTTCTTGAGCGGTACTTTTCTCATTAATACTTACACCATCATTGTTATTCCGTGGTGAAGACACAAAACAGAAACTTCTGAAAATTCTCAAATACCTGCTTGTATCGAGCACCAACTCTAAATCCTACTGATCAAGAAGGACTGAACACAATTTCCTCTGCCAGATCTGACTGAGCCAATACTGATCTCTGGTCTTTTTCTTGAGTGGATGCAGTTCACTGAATATTTAAGGAGATACTGATTAAGTATTGTCTCAACTCCAGGGTCTTAAGATTACAAAAATCCTTCATCACTGTGGAATAAATTGCTGTTTTGTTTTGACTAGATAAGGTATTGGATATTTATATTCTTGTCAGTGTATATGATTGCATCACTTAGTACTCATAAACTATCCTTGATGCTATTTCCTTTTCCAGCACAACCATATAACATCTTGCTCTAAATCAATGCCTTCCGTAAGAATTTAGAGTTGAGGGTCAAAGGTGACTTTTACCTTATCTGGTATAAATCAATTTAGAAGACAAAATGGTCCTTGCATTTTTTTTCTTTGAAAACATGTTAAATTATAAAAACTGGATGGATTTTAAAATAAAATCATAGCTAACAAATTGAAATTTGGTCCCAATAAATGTTTAAATCTATCTCCATTTGGTAAAAACAAATGCTTCCTTATCATAGAATGATCGACCAAAACAATGTTTTGCTGTGGTACAATGCAATGTAAAATATTTAGCATGTCAAAATGTCACAAGAACAAGTAAATAACAAATAGTAACTCAAAATATTAGCATGAAAGTTTTTGTTATAATCTTCAAATATAGAATATGATTGGGTAGGAAATGATACAATGAACTATCTCTAAAAGTTATTATGAAAGGCAACTTTTAGAAGTGATGCAAACTTCCAGTAAAGTATTGATCATACAAAAATTAAATCCACAAAAATTAAATAAACAATTCACATCCAACATAAAAGTATTAATTCATTCTAACATCAGCACTTGGAAAGACATATCTTTGACCAGAATTAAAAGCAGATCTTTGCTTTTGATTCAAAAGCTAAACAAAGCTGAGGCTGGGATGATAGTCCAGGGAATAAGGTACCTTGCATGTGACCAAATGGTTTTTATCGCAGCATAAATGGTCCCTAAAATACTACCAAGAATGATTACAAAGCGTAAGTCAAGAATATGACAGGAGTACTATTGGTTATCACCCCAGAATGAACAGCAACAAAAATGTATGTTAATTTTTCCTAAAGTACTTCTTAAACTTAGGTGAGATATTTTTATTTCATAAAATAACCCCATGGGAGAATATAATATCCAGTACAAAATACATAGTTAATATTTATAACACTATAATTTTTAATAAAATAAGATAAATCATTTTATGGTTCATTTCTTTCTTCACATTCATTTTTTTCTTCACACAATTATTAAACCTCATGACATTTTTCAGCAATCAAGTAGATAATCCCACATACATTGTCACCTACAACCTGGCGGTTAGAAGGCAATGGGTGAAATAATTCAGCATTCATAATTAAACTCACTACTGATATAATGGATAATTACAAATCACAGATTTTTTTAAAAAACACAGGTAATAGAATAAAAAGAAGTGAACAAAAAATTTATATTCCCAAACACTAGAAGAGAAATTGTTGAAACTTATTGGTATTGGATGGATATGACTTTTGAGCTTATGTTTTGATGTTATGTTATGTTTTATGTTATGTTATATATGTTATGCTATGCTATGTTATATTATGTTATGTTTTTATGTTATGTTTTATGTTATGTTCAAGCTTAGGTTACATACTATGTTATTTTTATTTTTATTTGTTTGACTGATATTATTGTTTAGTGACCCACAAAGTTACTTTGATATATGAGGGTTTAATTTAGAGATGATTCAGGAAGAAATTTCCACTGAAACAGTGAACAAGTCTAGCATACCTTGAAACATCTCTTAGAATGAGAACAGTGGGAAAGAAAGCAAGATACTTGCTTTCAGAAATACTTTGAAGGACAGGGGCGCTATAAATTTGAGCATTAATGGGAGTCTTGTTATATATATATATTTAAAACACAATGAGCTTAAAAACAAACACAGAAGCAAAACTCAGTGGTGTGGGAATTCAGACACACTGTGTTTCTGGACAGAACTAATTTATAATCTTGATAAATGTGTGGAATGTGTAAGTACTTAAATGTATTATTTTACCAATGTGGAAAACCTGCTAGGGGTTATAATAACTTAAAATGAACTTAAATATAGAATTTAGATGATGCCTGAAGGTCCCAGTCCACAACTTGGAAGAGTAAGAATGCCAGTTGGCTAACGTTATTCCCTTCTAGGAGTGAAAGTGATAAAAATACTGCAAAAGCAGTTCCATTGCCCAACTATTCAGTTTCCAATACTCTGCTCTGAAATTCCTTGAAACCTTTCATATTCAATTCTTGCTTTCTGTTGCTGAGTATAAAATTAGGTTTAGTTTGTGTTCTCACACTCTGAAAGTAAGTCATCAATTAAGTGTAAAATCAAGCACATCAAATCTTTATATTGTAACTTTATTATTTTAATGTCATCTAAACATAACTACAAACCTTGGCTGGTGCCTTTTTATATAGTATTTGCTTTGAATGCTACACTTATCAACTATTGGCTAGTAATTTTCTTATTTACATAACATAAGATTGCATATAGAACAGTATTTAATATTATAAGGAAAACAACTTAGCATTTGACCTATATAGAAAAGTAAACATGCACAGTTGAAACAAATCTACCTAGGGCATTCTACTGGTTCCTAGCAGAAGCAACAGAGAAAACAATGAAGTATTTGCAATTATGACTTAAAATTACATGCCTGACAAGGAATTTCAAACTTCAGTCACGTGGCTCATAAAAGAAAAACTGCAGCCTTGGTTTTCAGCATTTTTTCAGCATATTGTTTTAAAAGTCCACTGCAAAATTTTCAAATCATCTAAATCAGACCATCACAAAAGACTGATTAACCCTGTCTATAAGCCTACACATGACAATGGTAGAAATTCAACTTCTTTGGCTTTCTTGCTATTTGTTAGCATAAAAACAATAGGAGTGATTTACCCTCTTATATTTGCAAATGAAAATCACGGAAATTTATGAGTTCTCTTTGTTAAATGACACTCTCTTACCAGTCTAACTAAGGAAACCTCTTTCTAGGGATGATGCAGATTGTGAAATAGGTTGAAAGGAAACAAGAAAAGGACCCGGAATTTATATCTAAAAAATGAAAGTCATTGCTCTTTCAGGTCCTAGATATTTATTCCCCAAAATGTTCCTGGTAAGGAACTAATGCTATAGCTCAAATATTCTAACTGGTAAAAAATATTTAAAATAAAATTATAACCCTGATGAATGTCCACAAGAATCATTTGACCTAAAATAAATAAATGGCGTGGAGACAAATGCACATATAAAATAGGTGGAACAGTCCAGGGGCTTCTAAAATTAATTTTTACTACCTGAGAAGAGTAGAATTTTAGTGTATCAAATATTGTCAAAGAACAGTTTTGTCTAAGACATCTCTGATGTTTTTTTTGTGATGAATGTAAGAGGAAAGTATATTCATTAAACTTTGCTTTGCTGATTGATGATAAGAACCAATAGGTTTTGAACATATTAGAAAACATTTATTATAGAATAAATTCTAAATAGCATTTTGGGAAAACAGATGAGAATATTTGCATGGGTCTAATCAAAACTTATCAAAAGTTGATGGTGAATATCAAATACAAGTACATTCGCATATGTTATAAAAGTTCTAGTAAATATAATGTCTTAAGGGGCCGGGGAGATAGCATGGAGGGTAAGGCGTTTGCCTTTCATGCAAAAGGTCATAGGTTCGAATCCCGGTGCCCCATATGGTCCCCAGTGCCTGCCAGAAGCGATTTCTGAGCATGGAGCCAGGAGTAACCCCTGAGCATTGCTGGGTGTGACCCAGAAACCAAAAAAAAAAAAAATATATATATATATATATATATATATATATATATATATATATAATGTCTTAAATAAAACAACAAAATAACTGGTGGTGATCAAAAAAGGCCACTCAGACTGTCTTCCTATCAATTTTGTCTTACACAAAGGAGAGGAACAAGACAAAATTTATAAATCATTAATTTCTATTATTTTATATGCCAATTATGATTTTTTTTAGTTTGGGGACATCGCCTAGTGTTCTAAGGGCTAACACTTGATTCTGTGCTCAGACATCATACCAGGACCATAAATGGTGCTGGGGACTGTTTACATATCTTTTAAAATAATTCTCTGGGCCTATTATAAAATTTAGGAAACTCAAAATTATGTAAAAACTATATTTAAATTGATGGGGAACGCTATCAATTATCACAAATATAAAGTAAAAGTAAAATCTAGAAAGGAAACAATATCTTGATTCATCAGTTCTCTTACATATATATTTAATAGCCAATTGATTAATAATTTGCTTACTG
>PVKC010006973.1:0-30174 GCA_004027635.1 Crocidura indochinensis | reverse complement strand
TGGGTCCCACCTGGTAGTGTTTATGGTGATACTCCTGGCTCCATGCTCAGATATTGCTCCTGGCATGCCAGGGGACCAAGTGGAACACTGGTATTCCAACCGATAACCTTCTGCGTGAAAGGCAAATGCCTTACCTCCATGCTATCTCTCCGTCCTTCCCCCCTTTTTTCCTCTTTCTGCAAAGGCACACTAAAAATTGTACTTTAATTATATTTCTAGAACCTGATCTTCAAATACAAGTCAAGTTACTGTAGTCAGGATATCATTATAATCAATCATTATTGATTATTTTTAATCAATATTCTTATCTTCAGCAATAAAAACATAGAAGCCACAAAAACAAACTGTTCATGTAAAAATGCGAGTACATCTTTATAATATGAATATAGGTATATTCTAAGAACAGCACTCAAAAGTGTATGGATGCATCATTGAAGTGATCTAGAAATGAAGGAGTAGAATATTTATGATTACGCAACCACTATTCTAAGAATACTAAGGCCAATTTTAAGAACTAGGGTATCACGTTTTCAGCTTTATTTTACTGTTTCAGGAATGTTATGAAGATGTGAGAGGGAAGAAAGGGAATAAAACCATGGTGTTAATTTTACTACAATAAGAGCATAATAAAATTTAGAAGGTTTTTTTCAGAACACACATTAAATTGTAATGTGCTAGTAATGGTTACAGAAAAGTTCCAATCTGAAAAGAAGGAAATTTGAGGTCAATAGTCTAATTTTTTTTATCTATATACATGCCAGAATATACAGACAGAGTTTATGCAGTTATAAACTCCAAGCTGTTCCTAGTTTTTTCTGGGGGACGGGTAGAGGGGTATTTTGTAGGTTATAAAGCTTGGGGAAATTTTTCAAAGGTCATCTTGTGGCTAAATCTAAGACAAGTAAAACTAGTTTCAATATTATCTTGCCACAATAGCTACTATGTAGATGAATTTTTATCTTTGTGATAGCCAAAAATAAATCTTTAACTAGGTCATATATAATATATATATTATCTTTACCAGCTGCATATTAAGGCTTCCAACAATGAATCTAGAGAACAGAATCATTCCACAATATCTGAAGAAAACAATATGACCTCCATTCATCATCTCCTGAATATTCTGTCTTAAAGAACCCCAGTACAAATAGTCATTATCCTTCTCCTTTCTCATTATTCTTCACTTTGTACTTCTAACTTCCTATAAAAACTATTATTTTCTTCTTTGAATATCTCTACCAGTTTTTTATGGATCAGTATTATTCAGAGGTACTTGTTATCTAAAGAGACATGCTATCGTGATGCTGGAAAACTTTGTCACTGAAGATAGAATAGAAAATTCCATACATTATATGTCCCCTGTCAATATTTGAGCTTCCTATTTGAATCAAAACAAGAATTTACTGAAAATCACCAGAAGTAGAGCCTTCTTTTGGGGGTGTTATGAAAAAATAGGTTCTTTATCCAAAATAATCAGATGGACAGAGAGAGACAATCTAGTGTCATTTGCATTACGCTTAGCTCTTCTCTCAAATTGTCTGGCAAAGAGCATTGCCTCTTCTGATAGCTCCTGTAATTACTAGATTATTATCTTGTCATTGTTCACATTTAGTTTGCTAAATCATTGTGAACCTCTCTGACAGGCTGCTAATACAAGGTCAGAAAATAGCATTTAATATTTATATTAGGACAGTTTGCATAGAAGCGGAGCTTGAGGTGAGAATTTGAGTGCATATGATTAATTAGAAGTACTCTAAAAGAGTGAGGAAGATAGAATAAAACAAGAAAAGAACAAGCAAAGAAAAGGATTTTGATGAAGCTTAGAATCAGCCTGAGTCTCCCAAGGGTCTGGTGCATTAAAGATTCTGGACAGTAGGTACCATCTTGATGCTCAGATGCCAGAAATCATTTAATTTATTTTTGAATTAGGGTAGCATTGGTTCACATCATTGTATAAGTTTCAAGGTGCTTTTTATACTTTTTCATAAAAAAATTAACTACACTATACCTACCACCAAATAATAACTTTTCACTGTGGTCATAGTTTTATCTGTACCTTTGGTTTCACTCTCTCATTTAATTTTTTAACATTTATTTTTCAGGGAGAAAGATCTGAGTCACATGCAGCTCTGCTCTGAGCTTATTTCTGGTTCTGTGCCCTTATTCAATGAATCTGTGTTTAGAAATCCCTCTTGTATGGGATCAGCATATCATGAAGTGATGGTGATTGAATTTGGGTCAGACACATTCAAGGCAAGCATTTAACCCACTGTTCTATCTCTCTAGTCCTTTCTTTTTGTTTGTTTGTTTGGTTGGTTGGTTGGTTTTTGGGCCATACCCGGTGACGCTCAGGGGTTACTCCTAGCTATATGCTCAAAAGTTGCTCCTGGCTCAATCAAATGCAGATCCATTCTGAATCAGGGGCAAAAAAGGCAAAATCTCTACCACTGTGCTATGGTTCGGGAACATCTAGTCCTTTCTTTTTTACTTAATATTCCACATGTAATTTAAACAATGCCATATTTGCCATTCACTTATATTGCTTAGCATAGTACTCAACAGCCCTACTTACGTTATTGCAAATTGTGGAACTTTACTATTCATTATATCTTTCTATTGTGAAATTTAAGTGTATATTTTGTATGTATATACCACATCTTCTCATCCACTCATCTCTCATTAAGGCTGTGGGATGTTTTTCATATATTGGCTTGTAATTGGTTCTTCAAATAACTTAGATATGCTTGTTTTGTTTCTAACTATTGCTTTATATAATCTTCATTCATATCTAGCAGTGAAACAGCAGGATGACAAGTGTACTTTTACCATTATTATTTTTCATATATACATAATTTCTATTATTTTTCCTTAAAATTTTTATTGGAACACCATGATTTATCAATACATAATACAGTCATTTCAGGCATTACATGTTCAAATACCTATCCCACCACAAATGTAACCTTTCTTTCACTAGTGCCTCAATTTTCCACCCACCATCCTAAGCTTCCTCTTTGCTGGACCAAACAAATTTACTTCATATTGTTTGTTACAACTCAAAGGCAGATGGAATAATCAAAACTTAGATCAACAAGGGTCAGTTAGAAATATATTTTTGTCTCTCCGTGGTGTTATTAAAGTCAGTGTCTATGGATTTGCTGGATCAGCTGTTGGTGCCAGTTTAGCCTTCTGTGTTACACTGAGCTTGGTAGATTACCATATAAATTTCTCATCAGATTTCCTGTGATACTACCAGGGTACTATAAAATTTATACTACTATAAAATTTTGAGGTGTTGTGCATTAACTTTGGTTTTGCAATACAAGATTTATAGATTTGAAACAAATTTGGTGGCTTAGAACTTTGATGCAGTTAAATTTCAGAGCTGGGCAGTTCCTGTCAGAGAACTTAGGGTGTGACCCTGGGCTACTTTGGTCCAAAAAAGAAAAAGGAGATTAACATGAAAGGCTGTATTAACCTTTCATCTCTTAACTCAATTTTTAAAAAGAGTATATTGAAGCATATTAAAGTCAAAGAATATTTTACTTCAGGGGCTGGAGCAATAACACAGTAATAGGACATTTGCCTTTCATGCAGATGACCTGGAATCCCATATGGTCCCCTGAGTCTGCCAGGAGCTATTTCTGAGCACAGAGTCAGGAGTAACTCCTGAGCACCATAAGTGAGGCCCCCAAACAAAATAATAATAATAATAACAACAATAATAATAATATTGTACTTCAGTATATAGAAGACAGTGTATTGAAAGCCAAAGGATAACTCAGAGATAACTTACTAGGTGTTGCTATAGTATTGCTTGTTTTTCTGCTCTCACAATGATAAGGACTCATTAAATATGTTTATACATTTGGATTAATTTGTGTGAGGGGTGTTATTAGAAATAGCATCCAGGTCATCATATATGTAAAGCATATGATCTGTCACTGAATTGACTCTTCAGCCTTACCTTGGATTAATTTATGAAAGAGCATGCAAGAAAATTTTAATAAGTAAAATATGTTGATTAAAATGACATTTTGGGGCTGAAAAGATAGCATGGAGGCAAGGCATTTGCTTTGCATGCAGAAGGTCAGTGGTTCGAATCCTGGCATCCCATATGTTCCCCCAAATTTGCCAGGAGCGATTTCTGAGCTTAGAGTCAGGAGTAACCCCTGAGCGCTGCCGGTTGTAACTCCCCCACACAAAAATGACATTTTATAATTTTTGAGATTTGAAATTTGCTTATACATGAATAAACAGGTATCTTATCATGCTAAGTGAAATGAGGGGGAGGGATAAACATAGAATGGTCATGCTCATCTGTGGAATATAAAAATAAAATCTAATATAAATCTAATATATAATAGTACCCAAAGCAATAGAAATGATGGGTGATAAGTACAGATAAAATAAAAACAGACAATAATAATTAGAAGTGATAACTCTGGAAATTAAAATAATGTAATAACTATGATATTTCTTCAGTAATGATATTGCAAAACATAATGCCTAAAAGGGAAAAAAGGGAAGGAAGACAGAGAAAAGAAGAGTACTAAAGAGTGAGAGAAAAAAAAAGAGATAGAAAAAATGTGTTTGGAGTTGTGTTGGGTATATGAAGGTAAATGGAGAAATTCGTAGGAGAAAATGAACACTGATGAATTAATGGGTGTTGGAACATTGCATAACCAAGACTCAACTATCAATGACATTTTAACTCTGTATCTCATGTTGATTTAATAAAATACATAAATAATAAAAGCTCTGTAAAATTTTGAGATGACCTAGATTGACAGTGTGTCAAGTTTAACAACCTTAAATTTCAGCAAATAATGAGAGCATGTCTTTTCCACATGGTCATAAATAATATTCAGTATATTTACATATATACATATTTAAATTTATACTTTTATAAACTTTGTGTGACCACCTAGTTAACTAATTTGCATTTCCTAAAAAGACAATTAGATTCAGCATTACTCAATACATTTTGAGGAGTTCTCATTTGTAAAATACTCTGGTTACTAGCTGAATTTAATAATACATGGATTGATTTTTCAAAACAAATATTTGGCAATATTGCAAGCCATTGTGCCTAAAAGAAAAAAGTAAATAAAATAAGAGAATGAGAAGGAGAGAGAGAAAATGTCTGTCTTAGAGGCAGGCTGAGGTTAGCGGTGAAGTCGTGGAGAGGATAAGCAGGGAAATTGGTGGCAGGAGATAAACACTGGCAAAGGTATGGGTGTTCGAACATTGTATAAATGAAATTAAACTATTAATAACCTAACTCTGTATCTTATGATGTTTAATAATGATAAGTTCTACCATACTTTGAAAAAGCAATTACTCTGTCAAGAACACTCACAATGAAACCTGGGGTTTATGGGGAGTACATGGGCTATTTGTTGCCATGTATGTGGTTGACTTCAGTTTGATCCTAAGCATTTTATATTGTCTTCCAAACACAACTAGAAGTAATCTTAGGATGCAGAGCCAGGAGTAAGCTCTGAAACTGTTGGGTACGGCTCTGCAAAAAAATAAAAATAAATAAAAACCTATACTTTTAAAGTATATGTTATTGTTATTTTTATATTTATTATTTTACATAGATCTCAAGAACTTATTTATGTAAAAGTGTATGCCCACTGATAAGTAAATCCACATTTTCTGCTAAACAAAGTTACTGGCAACCATTATTCTATCCTTTCATTCTGTGAACTTGGCAACTTTAGTACTTTATATAAGAGGAATTACACAGTGTTTGTCTTCCTGTGGCTGACTTCGTTAACTATTATACCCATAAGATTTATCTATATTGATAGATATTGCATCGTTTCTGTCTCTTTTATTACAAAATAGATTTCTGTTAAATATATACACATATACTTTATTATTAGAATTTAAATTTTTCCACATTTTCTTTTTTTTGTTTGTTTGTTTGTTTTTTGTTTTGTTTTTTTGGGTCACACCCGGCAGTGCTCAGGAGTTACTCCTGAATCCATGCTCAGAAATTGCTCCTGGCAGGCACGGGGGACCATATGGGGCACCGGGATTCGAACCGATGACCTTTTGCATGAAAGGCAAACGCCTTACCTCCATGCTATCTCCCGGACCCTTTTTCACATTTTCATTGTGAATATTAATTCATTGAAATTAGACATTTAACTTATAATTTCTCATCTTTTCATTTTCATAATTGTGTCATTTTTGATGATCAGATTTTTTTTCAAGAATTGTGAGTTTTTTTCAATGATTAGTAGGTTTATGTCTATTATAAGAAATATTTTTCTCTTGGTGCCAGAGCGATAGTGCAGTGTTAGGACGTTTGCCTTGCACAGGGCTGACCCAGGACAAACCTCAGTTCTATCCTTGGCATCACATATGCCCCCCCAAGCCAGGAGCAATATTTGAGTGCATAGCCAGAAGTAACCCCTGAGCATCACCTAGTGTGGCCCCCCAAAAATGAATAGTGAAAATCTCAGTGGGCATTAAATTCATTAAATTCTGGCTATATGCTGCCTTTCTGTGGGACCTATTAACCATACTGTCACCATATTAGCTCATCAGTTTAACTCCACAGAGCCTTGACTACATAGTCCCATGACACCCCCTTCCAATTTTAATGCTGATTTCACAGTAGAAAGACACCAAGTCAGATTATAATGTAATCCACAAAAATTCAACAAATAGAATCACCATTAGAATGCTCAATTGACAATATACAGCTTAGACAGTATCATAAGATCCCATAAGTACCATAATATACAACTTCAGACAGTGCCATAAGATCCCATTGCTATTGGGGCTGGAGTGGTGGTGCAAGTGGTAGGCACTCGCTGACCTAGGACAGACAGCGGTTCAATACCCGTCCCAGGTGAGTGCATAGCCAGGAGTAACCATTGAGCATCACTGGGTGTGGCCCAAACACCAATAAGTAAATAAATAACATTGTGAGATACGGCAATACTAACAAATTTTTCTGTTGCATTATTTTCTATGATTCCATTAACATTTAATTGCACCAAGCAGTATTAAGTTATTCCTATCTGCCAAGGGCCAGGCCTTAGGGAGGTTGGGAAACAGATGATCAAGTTAGAGGGTATGTTACATTAGTGGTAGGATTGTTGTAGGAATTTCAAATGCCAGAAATTGTGTTTAAGGACAAATCTGAAAACCACAGTATCTAAAATACAGTAATTTATAATGAAGTATACATAAATTTCATTAAATGTATTCCTAGAATTTTATTTATTTTAGTTTTTTAGTGTCAGGAATTAACTCCAGGGCCTCACTGTTGTAAAACATGTAGTCTGTCTCTCAGCCACTCTCCCAGAACCTCCAAAAAATTGTTTTTGACCATTTAAATAAAATTGTGTAAGCTTACATTAGCAGTTGAAATTTTATGCTACTCCTAACTTGTTAAAAATTTTAAATATGTATGTGTATCACATTTTAACACATGCTTTTTCTGTCTGTTTAGATGATCATATTTTTAGGTTAACTTAGCACATTACTTTCATTGTATTTCAAATGCTAAATTAAACTTGTTTTCCTTAGATAATCCCTTCTTAGTCATGGTTATTATACTTGAAATTCAAATTACTGAAACTTTCATGAATCTTCTTTAAGGCTGTATTTTAGTCTGTAAATTTTATAAAATACTCTGATATCATAGTTATTCTGACCTTATAAATGAGAATATTACTGACTGCATGCACTAAAACCAGAGAATATACATGTTAGAGCTTTTTTTCTAAAGAAAAATTGGAGCAAGAAAATCTAGTCCTATAAGATTTCATGCAAAGTTATCCCTTTAAATTTTTATCAATTCAAGTTTTCTTATGTAAAAGCCCCATGTCTATATTAGTATTGTTTCATTTCATTGTATTTCCATGGGACTTATTTCAGGACCAGTTGGTCCAGATATGTAGACCTTTCTGCATGAGACCAATGATGCTCAACTCTTTAAGTCTGGTAGTGCTCAGGAGACCATTTAGTGCCAGAGGTTGAAATCAGTGTCCTGTATATGGCAAGTAAGTACTCTCTCCCCATGTCCTATGTTAATTTCATTTTACTGTCAGCATTTAAAGACCAATTGATCTGGAAAGTAGAAAATCTTAAATAATAATTTGGAAAATGCATATTCTGAGCTTTGACCTTTCACAGAATAAAAGTTTAAACTAGACAGGATACAACAAATATTTTAACATTCTTATAGCCTGATGACTTTCTCTATGCTTTGTTGTAAATGTTAAGTTTAAAATAATCTTCAAAAATATAGAAATCATAAAGAAAATGTATTTTAAAATAGATTCCAAAGCTACCCTTTGAAATAATGCGATGTCTGGAGAAAAAATAGGCAGACAAAATAAATTCCAACTAACCAAATACAAATGTCCTGCACTGTATCATCTTTCTTAAAATGTTCATTCATATATTTGTTGGTTGTGTTGATGTAATTCAACATCAACAAGATGTTTCAAGGAAAAAACTTAGAATTTCCTTTGAAATTCAGGCTCAATCCTAGATTCCAAGGGAATATGAAGTATCTGCACAAATATTCATAATAGTAGTAACTACAACAAAACAAAAACATATACAACCAAGAAATTGCAGACTAGTCTCATTTTTCTTCTCAGTAGCACTGCACACTGGAATTTAGGGAGGTAATATGTTGCACTGGTGAAGGAGGGTGTTCTATGACTGAAAGCCAACTACAATCATGCTTGTAATCATGGTGCTTAAATAAAGATTAAAAACATTAAAAAAAGAAATAAAGATAAAGGCTCCAGCATATATCTTATTCAGCTATAATAACAGCACAGGTTCATGTTTGAGTATTTAGCATGATGATTTATAATAAGACAAACTGACCATTTAAAAATAATACAGCAAAAAGTAATACAGCAAAAAACAATACAGCAATAGTGTGCCTTGCACACTATTGACCCAGGTGCAAATGCCTGTCATTCCGTATGGACCCCTAAGCACTGCCAGAATTAATTTCTGAGTAAAGAGCCAAGAGTAACATGTGAGCATCTCTGGGTATGGACCCAAACCAAAATGAAACAGAACTATATCAAGACATGACTGTAATGACTTAAGACATAATGATACCAGTGTAAAGAGGTCACCAAGCACTGCTAAGGTGGGTTGAGTTTGCTCTGGCATCACAAGGATCAAGCAGCATCACATCTTCAGGTCCTAACATTGATCCATCTATCAGGATAACTGAGAAAACTGAAAATGGCACCCAGGCAGTCTCTCTGAGCACAGAACAGAAGCAATCCTCCCCTTTTCCATGAATATATGTGTGCAATGTATAAAAATACTAGAAAAAATAACAAAAGACAAAAATTCATATTAGATGTGTCCATTTACAAAGGACACACTAATAAAGAATTGCTAGCTAAAATATTCCAAAAGACTGAACCTCTTAAAACTTAACCATAGAAAATAAGGAGCACAATATTAAAAATGAGCAAATGAATTTAAAAGATACTACACTAAAATATACCATGAATATTAAAAAACATGAAATGGTATATCTTGTCATCTCAGGGAAATACATATTAAAATAATATACAATATGCCTATTAAATATCCAATGAGGCCTAGAGAAATAGTACAGGGGTTAATGGTCATGCTTTCCATGTGGCTGACCCCAGTTTGAGTCAAGCTCCCTAAGGTCTCCCAAAATTTCTGGGGCCATTTCTGAAAGGTAATGAGCATCATTTCAGTATCAAATGTGACCTTTGAGACCCTCAAGATTCATTGTTTGGCTCAGATTATCTCTCAATATTCAGAGTTAGTTGATTCCGAAACACTGGGAACCTTCTGATTGCAGCTCTACCCTCCCAGGTGAGCTTTGCATCCAGCAGACATTACTAAGTCTAGTCTGGAAAGGGAGGCAGAGCCACTCCCTTCTGCTAGGTCCTTGTAGGCTTCATACCCTACCAGCATTATGTAGTTGGGTTAGTGCTTCAAGTTCTGAAGCAACAGACCTAAATAACAATTATACACTGGGCACAGTTTTTATTCCTATCAATTAAGAAAATGGACAGAAAAGAAAGAGCAACTACAGCCTACTTTCTAAGCATCTTTCAGAGGGTCTAAGCAGAAAGATTCAGCAAAAGGCCTCCAACACAGTAAGAAAACTAGAAAACAAACATAAAAAACAATGAGAAAAGAAAATTACCAAAGACAAAACAAGTAAATCTTCAAAAAAAATACCTTTAGTTTAACCACAATATTCAACAAATCAATTATAATTCAGGTAGTTAGTAAAGCACAAGAATATATGAGTTGAAATGAAAATAAAACATAATACTAATACAATCAGAAATTATAGAAATAAAAACTATAGTAAGCAATATTTTAAAAAAAACCTCAAGAGTCTCTGAATAGCAGAAAATAGCATCTAGGCAAAAGATAACTGTGCACTAAAATGAGAACAAAGGAGGCCAGAGAGGTGATGCTAGAGGTAAGGTGTCTGTCTTGCAAGTGCTAGCCAAGGAAGGACCGTAGTTTGATCCCCAGGCGTCCCATATGGTCCCCCCAAGCCAGGGGCAATTTCTGAGCACTTATCCAGGAGTAATCCCTGAGCATCAAATGGGTGTGGCCAAAAAATGAGAACAAAGGAAACTATTAGAAAACAGAAATGGAAAGAATACGAAAATACCAAAAGAATACTAAAAGCATACCAGAGAATTATGAGATGAGCTTGAGAGAAACAATATATAAATTACTGGAGTTTCTGATGAACAGAAAAACAACTGTGATGAAGAAACAAATGTTAAAGAACTGATCAGTAAGAATTTTCCAGATTTAAGGATTACTGTGCCACGATCCAATAGTCCTAAATGGTTCCAGAAAAAGAATGTTTTAATTTTCTTGAAGGAAGACTTCAGAACATATTATATTCTAGATTACCAAATTCAATGATAGAGATAAAATTATGAATATAGCTAGATCAAAAATCTAAGCCTTAGGGGCCAGAGCAATAGCACAGAAGTAGGGCATTTTCCTTGCACGTGGCCTATAAAGGACAGACCTTAGTTCAATCCCCTGGCGTTCCATATGGTACCCAAGCAAGGAACGATTTCTGAGTGCACAGGGTGTGGCAAAAAAAATTTGTCTTAGATAATTATTTTCTAAAAATAATCCATAAAATGTACAGCAGACCTATCAAAAGTAACATTGGAAATTAGAGGAGAATGGAGAGATACAGTACCAAAACACAAGAAAAATAATAACTCACCAAGAATACTCTATCCTACTAGTTTATTAGCACTGAAGAAAGGACACAGAGCTCCATGGACAGGTAGCATTTTAAGGAAGTCATTGCCTTGAAACAAATTTTTCAAGATGTCTTAAAAGAGACTCTAAAGAACACAAGAAATTTCCCAATAGGTGACACTGAGTATGGCCCTCACACATGGTGAGTTCAATTGCACTCTACTTCAAAAATACTAAGGAATTTCATTCATTTTCTTGAATGAATCAACATTTTATTTATGTTGGTTAAAATCCCCTAACAATAAATCTTCACAAATTAGCTTTTATTGATTTATTTCCTGATAATTCAATTTCCCATTTCTTTAGATTTTGTTGGAGCAAATAATATGAAATAAATTTACTACATGCCTGCATGGGATCAAGCTGGATGAAATAGGGAAGAACCTGGGGACATTGTCAAACAAACAGGGTCAGTGGTGCTGAGAGTGTGTTGGAACATAATATGTCTAAGACAACTACTATAAGCAACTTTAGTATCTTGATAAAAATTTAAAGAACAAATTAAAAAATTCCTAGGATCTTCCTAGGAAGAACCGTCCATGGAGCACCACTTAGGTCAACCTCAAATATAAATATTAAAATTAGATAAAGTGGCCCAAACTGATAAATACTACTGGCAAAATAAAATTGTAGCAAAGATGTAAAGCATCAGGAACTCTCCATATTTGATGAAGAGGTTGAAATTTTATATAGTCATTTAAGAAGATGGTTTAACAGGGTCTAGATGTCATTTGTGATATACAGCTGGTGCATACCATGTTTAATAGTACTTTTCTAAAAAAAAAAAATGAAAGAAAGAAAAGTCCAGATAAATAGAAACAAATGTCAGAGGAGCCAAAAACAGTAAAGCAGAGAAAGTGTTTGCTTTGCATGTGATTGATCAAGTTCAATTCCTGGCACCCCATATGGTTCTCTGAGTAATCAGAAGTGATCCCTGAATTCAGTGCCAAAAGTAAACCCTGAGAACCACAGGTTGTGGCCCCAAACAAAACAAATCAACAGAAGAGAGGGTGAGAATTTTCTAAATCTTTTTGATAGTGAATGTTTTTTAACAATATATTTAAACAAGAAATTTATTATGAGTAAAACAATTTATATATTTACACAAATAGTTATTAATTTATCAAAATATGCTATTAAATGGGTACTATTTTAATCTTGCCAAGACTGAGGAAAAATCAGTCTATAGACTCAATGGCTAATCATCAAACTACAATAGTGATTATTAGACATTAATAGTTAAGACAGACAATATTATTTATTTTCTTCTTAAGAGTGGAAGTCATGGGGCTGGAGAGATAGCATGGAGGTAGGGCATTTGTCTTGCATGCAGGGCAGTGGATTAGAATCCTGACATCCCATATGGTCTTCCGATCCTGCTAGGAGCGATTTCTGAGCTTAGAGCCAGGAGTAACCTCTGAGAGTTTCCAGGTGTGACCCAAAGACAAACAAACAAACAAAAAAGGAGAAGTCATATTTGATGATTTCCAAAAGTATATAAAGATTGCTTACTGACCTGTAGTAATCAAGAACAAGCTAATTCAATCACTGAATTCCACTATCCAATTACTAGAATAAAAAGCAAAATTTACAACTGTACACATAAAGCAGTTACTATTCATAAACCGTTTGGCAGAATATATATTTGTACAATAATTTAATAATTTTAGTAAAACTCTTCGGCAAGGTCTAACTTGTCTATACCACTTCTAAATCTAAACAAAAAGAAATAGTCAAATATGGCTCCATAAATATATGTTAGAAAATGCTTATTTCAGTATACATTTTAATAATAAAGAGGAACATATCTCATACTTATTAGCAATTCTATGCATAATTATAATTATGTATTGATATACTCATCAAATATTAATATAAAGGAACCAACAATGTTTCTAAGGACTCAAACACAATATTTAGAAAATCAACTTATACTTGTTGTATGTTCATTTATATGAGAGTTAAAAAAATAAATCCTTGGTCATTGTTACCAGGATAATGTATATCTTATATAGAGTAGTAACAGGAGCAACAAATAGGAGAGACAAAGAGTTTAGACTGCTGGAAATATCGTATATCTTGACCAAATATCATTATTGCACAAGAATAGGAATAAATAAAATTCTATCTGATCATGCACCTAAAATCTGTATATTTTACTGCATGCATATATCTCTATGCACTTTTTGAATGCTTTAATAGTATAATAAGAGAAAATGAAAGACTCCCATAGGTGGAACAACCCTAGGAGTGATTGGAATAAAAATTTAATGATGTAGAAGATAAGTCTTTTCAAAGCAATAAGGATTTCTTGGACTGGGGCATGATACAGATTTTTTAAACTGTTTTATCTATCATTTTTAGTCAATTTGGTTTGAATTTAAATTAGTTTTATATTCAGGCAGTCTTGATAGCTAAATTGCTTCCATGATTTGAAATCTACTGATATATTTAAGGGCAAGAAGAAAATAATTGCTATAATGAGTTAAAAAAATCTGCCTGGAGCTTACAAAGATAAGAGGACATTTAATGGAGCTTTTCGTTTCACTTTAAAGGCACCCAGCATGGGGGGAACTCACTTACCATATAATTTAATGATCCAGGAAGAGATTTTATGAATGGCAACTAGTGTGCTGCATATATATATGTTTGGCATGAAGCAAAAAGAATAAGTAAGATGGTTTATGCTTTTAAAGACTGCATTCCATTTATCCAATGAGAGATGGGTTGAAAAAAAGCAACAGCAAAGGAATATACTATAAGTATGGTACAGTTAGAGTAGTTAATACTTCTTATCCTCTCTGTGTACTTATTTAATTTACTTATTTACTAAGGAGAATAGAGTCAAAGCTCCAGATGCTAGTTCCAGGCTGCTCTTGGCTCTGTACTGCAATTAGTTGTATGCAAAAAAAAAAAAAAAGAAAAAGAAAAGAAACATATTTCAGCCCCATTTTTTTCTTGCTTGTTTGTTTTGTTTTTGTTTTGGTATCCCACCTGTAGTCCTGCAGTGCTCAGAGCTAACTCAGCTCTGCACTGGGTATCATCCTTGCCTGTTTACAGGGATTGAGCCAGGGTTAGCTGTATGCACGAAAAGTGTCACCATGGCATGGTCTAAAGTGCAGACAGCGTTGTGTAGACAAATTGTTGAAAACTCCTGCATTCAAGGATCTACTGACTCATATATATACCACACATGAGAGGAAACAGAAAGTTGAAGTAGGCCAAATTTT
The DNA here is from genome assembly GCA_004027635.1 of Crocidura indochinensis. Taxonomy (NCBI): domain Eukaryota; kingdom Metazoa; phylum Chordata; class Mammalia; order Eulipotyphla; family Soricidae; genus Crocidura; species Crocidura indochinensis. The sequence goes on along the minus strand of PVKC010006973.1, from coordinate 15,649 downwards.
TCTCAACAGTCAGCTTCTCTGTTTTATGAGACTATTCTTAAATTGTGTGTCTTCAAAGCAGGACTTCAAATTGAAGTTATTTCCTAATGATCTTTGTTGGGTTGTACAGACACCCCCAACAGTGCTAGGACCTACTGTAGGCTGTGTTCCAGGATCATGTGGAGCTGCAGCTGAAACCTGGGTCCTCTGAATGCCAAACAGGTACTTCAAACCTTTGAGTTATTATTTCCATTCCGTGTTCATGATTTCTTAAGCGATTATTGGGAAGTGAGATTGTTAGCAAAAAAGGAAAAGAGGGATAGGACAGAATAAGAAGATAGACAGAGCAAGGTGTCTGTATGGTTGAGTCTGACTTCAGCCAAATCTGTCTCATAGGAAATTTAAAATCAAGATTAAACTATGATTGAAATGAAAGTTAAAGCAAGTAGGGTTTTTTTTTTTATCTCTATCATTTTATATCCCCAACAAATGGGAAAATTGCAAGAATAGAGATATTCAGAGATAGAAGAGACACAGCTAGTTGTCCAGGCTTCTCTCAACAGTATGAAACATTAGAAAAGGGGAGAGTAGAAAGGTAGCCAGCAGCTCCCTTTTACATGAACTCCTTGTCTTTAAGAGGTCCTACATTTAAAAAAGTAAACACAGCATCACTTAGGAATGAGGAAAGTAGATTTTTAGATTTTGTAACAGTGATTCTTTTCATATACAGCCATGTTTTCAAACACAGCCAAACTCTCAGGAAATGAAATACTGCCCAAGAAAGTTTTTTCTCTTTGAAATGAAAAGATCATGATCCTACCCAGGACTTTCTATATATTCAAAGGGAGGTAAAGTAAATCAACCATAATGTCAAGGAAAATTCCAGACTCCTGCCTGGCTTTCTCCAAGCACCAGTCATTAAGACACATTGGTATTAGTGAAATTAAAAGTCAATAGACCAGAATAGAAATCATGCCAAGACAGTCAATGTTTTGTAACAAAATTACCAAAGCCTGTGTGTGGGTAAAAAAATAACTGTCAATAAATAATTCTGAATCACTGAACATTCATATGAAAGAGAAAAGAAGCTTCGCCATTATCTGACACTAGACACACCAAAAAATCTCATATAAAATAGATAGTTGTCATAAATCTAAATATAAAACTACACAACTTAAAGAATAAAGTAGAATATTTTTATGAATTTTCTTAAAAAAAGGTAGTTTCTGATCAAAGAAAAAACATAAACATTTGTCAAAAACAAATATTGAACAATCTTTGTTTATGGACAAAGAAAAAACATAAACCATTTGTCAAATTCTAAGAATATGAACTTCATAATTTTAAATATTCTTTAAACAAAATTAAGAAATAAAAGGTAAGCAAGGCACATAATAAAATTTTGCTTGTTGATTGAATTCCAATCCTTTGTCAAACGACTGCAATAAAAATGTATTGCAGCAGTTAAAACACACAGCCTAATAAAATGTGTAAGAGTTGAATAGAGACATCAGCAAAGAAAATATGTAAATCACCAATAAGCACATGGGAAAAACCTAAGTGTTATTAATTTCTAAGGACATTCAACTTGCAACCACAAAGTGATATTAATACAAAAGTTTGATCCAAAGGGAGTCAGACAACTCATTTTAACTTTTGGGGCATTTCTTCCTCTCTTTTAAGAGTTGATATTTCCAAACTACAAGGACAAATACAGGCAGAAATTATTAGTAATCTAACTCATAAAAAGGGGGGCACTCAGAATTTTGATTTAAAACTATTCTAATTCTGAATAGGCTCTTTTCATTTATACTGTTCTACTATTGAGACTTGCAGGATGCTCCATCTTGTTTGGGATTTCAGGCTGGGATGATGAGATCCCCTGAGTCCTGCCTTCACATTGTTGCCTCTTGCTCAGCAGGGAAAAAAAATACTCCAACTTATCCTTCTGCTTTGTCATATTCATGCCTGAACTGAATTCATTTTCATGAACTGAAAATGTTGGGATTTAAGTCTCACTGCTTGAATAATTGTCTCAAAGAAGTGAGATTTTTCTGAATGTGACTTGTGAGCCTGAGAGGAGAGAGAAGTTGAAGGCTGTTACTAAGTAAGTGTCTTGATTCTATACATGGAATAGACACATCATCATTCTAGCTGTCACCAGTAAGCACTAAATGCACCTACGTTGGTCACACCTCATTTAACAAGCTTTCCAGACCGACCAGGCCTGAGCCTGGCTGAGATTACAGTCTCTTTAAAGTCTCTAACTCAGAGTTCATAATAAATCCCACCACAAGACCTGGGTCATGAGTGAAAGGAGCCAGGTTATTGCAGGGCTTTGTGAAACGGATAAAAGTAGGATCAATATCGCAAAGCACAGCTAGGCAAAGGAAAGAAGAAAGGGCAGGTCTATTCTGAAAATTAATCTGCATGGATTTTTCTATTTCCCTAGGAGTTTCACCTGCTGCAGGGAAATAACTCTCGTCACCTCCATTATCAACTACAAAAAGATAATGGAGACTGTAAGAATCCCAGAAATGGAGATGAGTTTTTACAGGAGGGCTAGGGCAAAAGATAAACATGTCAATGTTCAGCAGTGTCATTGTTATAATTGTGCAGTATAAAAGCATCTAGAGTCGATTTAAGAAAGACTCTGGGATGCAAGAAACAGACTCTTTCCTTACAGTTTATTAGAATGATTTGTAGGACAATGTATAAGTTCCTGTTGCAAAAGAATACATATAAATGTATTACTTAGCAGTCTATTTCAAAAGTGTTAGGAGATTATGGTGCTTCTAATGTGAAGATGGGTTACAGGGAAGGAACTCTCAAGGCAGGGAGTTTGGTGGAGGTGGCTACAATAGTTCAGGTAAGATAAATGATAAATTTACCAATTAAAGAGACAGAGATGGATACATGGAAGAAAAGTACACAGTGTCAAGAAGGCAAGATTGGCATGAATTTATTAACTGACAGGTTACTGTATTACATTGATTTTCTATTAGAAGTTTTATTGACACTGAAATATTTCAGGTCCAACTTGTTCTTGCTTCTGTCACTGCTTTTAGTGACAAATCCTGAATCTAGATGACTATGGTAGGAGAAATCAGGTCATTGGATTCTAGAAATATAATATGACACTGGGATTACTTCTAGTATCAGAGGGTTTAGGGATTAGAGATAAATTAGTCAAGAAAAGTTGCCTTCACTCATGGCTGAAATCTTTCTCACTTATTTTTGGATGATCTTCTAGTGTCTAAAGAATAGCTCAATCCAAATATAGAATTTTGTTTATTTGATTTTGGGCTACACCCAGCAGTGCTCAGGGGTTACTCCTGGCATTATGCTCAGAAATCATTCCTAGCAGGTGCAGGGATCATATGGAATGCCGGGGATTGAACCCAGGTCTGTTCAGGGTTGACCTGTGCAAGGCAAATACCCTACTGCTGTGTTATCACTCTGGCTCCCAAATTGAGATTTTTTACTTTCTTTTGTTCCAGTCACTAGTAATTTCATTTAAAGCATTGTCATGAGATCCTATATAAAATATAGGGCAGCTTAAATCACAATAAGTGTTTCTGAGAATAGAAAAAATATCTATAAAATTTGGATACAAGAGTTTCTGTTCTGTTACAAGAGGATATTGGTCCTCATTTTTGTATTACACTTGTATCATAAAATATTAACTATAATTTTTGTGAAGTGATTTTTATTTTTTTTTATTTCTTTTGTTTTGTTTTGTTTAGCCACACCCGGCGGTGCTCAGGGGTTACTCCTGGCTATCTGCTCAGAAATCGCTCCTGGCAGGCACAGGGGACCATATGGGACACTGGGATTCGAACCAACTACCTTAGGTTCTGGATAAGCTACTTTCAAGGCAAACACCGCTGTGCTATCTCTCCAGGACCATGAAGTGATTTTTGATCAAGTGTTTTTAAGGTCAAAAAAAAAAAAAAAGAAAAAACTATAATAAAAAGCAGAAGAAAAAAGTCAAGCTTGGGTGTTATTTTAGATCATTTCCCTCTTTGGGTCTCATCTTAAGTGCAATATAGTCTAAATTTCAACTAGAATTCTTCACCCGAGCTTCTTACTAATTGGCAAAGTCTGGTCTAGAAGCTTTGAAGTCCCAAGTACATCCAGTCTCTTGTAGTGATACAAGTTGAGAGGCTTCAATGGCTTCAATGATAAGCTCAACTTCAAGGTCAGAACACAAAGATGTGAAGGAATGATTTCACAGAGAGATTCCATATCTGGTACATGATCAAACACTGTCTCATTGTAAATGTATATAACACTATTTAACAATTAATGTGAGCTTAAATTGTTTAGTTTTTGACTATATAGGAATGCCACGGGTATTCCTATATAATTTGAATATGTAAATTTAGTTTTTTGTATTGAGAATACTTTAATAGACTTATTTTTCTTCCCAGAGAATTGTGTAATATTTGCGCATTTTCCTGGGATTGTCTTTTTTTTTGTTGTTGAGTTATAAGTATGCTACACATTTTTATAGGGTATAATATTGAGGAAAGGTATTATAAGCACAAACATAAAAATGGAGACAAGTGGAACCAGAGCAGTAATGCAGCAGTAGGGTGTTTGCCTTGCATGCAGCTGACCTAGGATGGACCACATTTTGATCCCCTGGCGTCCCATAGGATCTCCCAATCCATGAGTGGTTTCTGAGGGCATAGCAAGGAGTAACCCCTTAGAGTCACCGGGTGTAGTCCAAAAGCCAAAAAAAAGAAAAAAAAATGGAGACAAGTATCTGCTTACATGAACTTAGATTCTAGCAGAGGTATGGGAAACCAAAAATAAATAGAAAACATTTCAGAACAATTGATGTCTTATAGGATATTAAGTGGGGAGATATAATACTAATGTACAGCAAAGAAACGTAAGGTAGGCTAGTCAGTTAAAAATGCAATTTCTAATTTAGTTAGAAATCAAGAAGAAAGAATCAGCTTACATAGGAATATATTTAAATCACAGTTAAAGAAAGAAAACTTCATTCTCAAACATAAATTAGTTTAAGCTGAAAGAGTCCTTTTATAGGTGCTCACTTAGCAAAGTTTGACTTAGTACTTGGATCTCAGGCCCATAGAGAAGTCCTGTGCAGCTGTGCATGGGGTCACCAGGGTCATTTGCTGCTTATGGCTGCAACATGATCAAACCCAGGACTTTCTGCTCTACTATTTAACTCTCACTCCTGAAATTATTAGTATGGCAAAAAAGACACTAGTAGAATTCTTGGTCAGTTTGACCTAATTAAGCTTTCCCTCAAGACATATAACTATATTCCAGGGTTCTATTCACACATTATTTTTAGGTAACTAAATTTTACCCTGATATGTTTTGGAAAAAATTGTACTTTCTAGATTCAGAGTGCAAACTTTCTTTTTCACATCTTATTGTTTAAGTACATGATTATTAAGTATATACAACTCAAGGTTTCTCACCATTTTATAGTAATGAGGGCAAAGGGCAAGAGGCAATTCAAATGATATCTTTTATTAAGAAAGTAGATGTCATGGAGAAAAATAGGGCCTCCAACAGCATTAGAGCTAAGTTCTGTGCTCTTAATACTGAACTTTCTTTGAAATAATTTTCCAAAGCAAATCTATAAAATATGAGGTGACTGTGTTTCCTATTTGCAAACAATGCATAAAACATAAAGTAACAGGCACAATATTCACATTCTAAAAATGCAATTTGGAATATAGTACTCCCTTGCTTGTTTTGAAGCCAGCTGCCAGAGGATATAAATAACAAGATCAGAAAAATCCAATAAAGGCTAAGTGTGCTTGTGGGTAATTTCCCTATCATTTGGGTGTAGTTTCATTTAGATGAAGGACAAATACCTGAAACCACTACACACATTTTACTGAAATCTGGCTTAAAAATAAAAAGAAAAGGAAAAGGAAAACAATTCTATATTCAAAAATCTAATCTAAGGCAACTTGAACTAGTCAACTAAGCATTCAGCAACATCTTAGTATAGAGGCTATAACTTTGTCTAAGTTGATTATAAGCAGAATCTAACTAAAAACAGCCTTCCCAAAAGACTTATGAATAACTAAGAGATTATTTTAATGTCACTAATAAGTAGTATTTGATTTAGGGGAGGGTTGGGACACACAAGGCAGTGAGTGTCCAGTGCTTACTACTTTTTTCTGCGCCCAGGGGTCACTCCTGGTGATTCTCAGGGGACTATATGAGAAGCCAGGAGACAAAATAGAGTCAGTCCATGCACCCTCTGTACTATTTCTCCAGTTTTAAAATCTCTTATTGGTAGCTCTTAGAAATTATCTTTATATTAATTTCTAATTATCTATAATGTATCAAACACCACCTTCTAGGAGACACAAAAAAATTAGTGAAAAAAACTTCTTAGTAAAGCTTACACTGTATCATAGGAACCAAATAATATGCAGGTGAACAAATAAAGTAATTCGCAATATAATAATCAATCATTTATTTTACAGACAGATAACCAATTAATAATTTGGTTTTATGAACCAGAAAGATTTGAATGCAAATAAGATTAGGGCAAGCAATTAATAAAGACCTGCATAGAATTATAAAATATGACTTAACGTGTGAAATACTAAGCTTTAACTGAACATGTACTGTTGTATATTTTATGTTATATGTATTACTCAAGCTATACTATTACAATTAAGTTTACATTTTCTAATTTTACTAATTCTCCACCCCATTAAATTAAATTTCTACCCTGCATAGAACACTAACTTTCTATCCCTGAGTTAAACTAATTCTCTACTCCTGCATTAAATACTAATTCTCTACCCCATGAATATCTAAGAGTCTTTAACTTACCTACTACTTCTTGGAAAATAATTTATTAAAATTATTTCTGTGTAGATTATACATACATACACATATTATGGCATATGTTGACCCACTATACTCCTTAAATATTATTTTGCTAACTTTTTGTATCAGTATGCAGTTACCAAAATGATTTTGTGCAACCAACCAAAAGCAAAGAACAACAACAGAAAAACATTGTGTTTCTAGTACATAAAAAGCATTGTGTGAAGTGGGATGTATAAAATAAAAAATAAAAACATTATTAACAGAGAGACACATTGAGGTATGTTAATTTATGTCAATACAATAAAGGAGTAAAGTGAAAAGTGCATTTTCCATGAATCAGTTAATGGTTTCTGGACATTCTGAGAGAAATTAATACATAAAGAATTTGGTTTTATATTTTCTCTATATAGACAAGTTTATGCTGAATTAAAAATTATCCAATTGCTTCCCATTGTGTCTAACTGTAAGTACACTTATATACTGATACTTTGTGATATATAATGTATTTTCTTTAATAAAGAATCTATAGTCTTATCAAGATGTTGAAATCATATATTTCCCTTTGAAAATAACCTGCTTATAATTGCTGAGTAGCTTCTAATTGCAAGAACTTGCAGGCCTCTGCCTACAGGTTTTTCAATACAAAAACACATATGAGTTCTGCCAGAGATGAGTTAGATTAGACATGGATTTAAGCATAAGTACCTTAATTGGTAAGCAGCCACAAGTGACAGACCAGAGTTCAGAAGAAAATATCTTGTAGATTTGTCTCATCCCATTGAGTTCTTGGAAGGAAAGAACCTTTTCTATAGTATTTGGTTGTTATCACTTGCTCTCTAGACTACCTTCCTTTATCTTATTCCTTTAGTCTTGACTGCTACCATAGGATCAAGTTCCAACTTATTTATGTCTGGATTCTAATTTCAGGCTCTGTTTCTATGTCATCTATGCTAATATTATTGAATATAATAACTCAAATTTGTGATTCTATTATTTATTGGAGACAAAACCATCAGAACAACATTAAATTACCTTGAGGTAACTGATGTTTGACTTGGTTTCTTTCTTAGAAAAATTCATGCAGGGGCCAGAATGATAGTATAGCGGTAGGGCATTTGCCTTGCATACAGCTGACCCAGGACAGGACTCGGTTTCAATACCCAGCATCCCAAATGTTCCCCCAAGCCAGGAGCAATTCTGAGCGCATAGCCAGGAGTAACTCTTGAGCGTCACCGGATGTGAACAAAACAAAACACGCACGCACACACACACACACACACACACACACACACACACACACACACACACACACAAAACAGAAAAATTAATTCATACCTAATTTCTGTAGGGAAAAAAATCAAATTATTTTGTGGCCAGAGAGATAGTACAATGGACAGAGCATTTGCCTTGCATATAGTCAACCCATCTTTTATCCCTAGTATCTCACATGGAGCTTCAAACGTTCAGGAGAAATTCCTCAGTGCAGAGCCAAAAGTAACTCCTGAACTTCACTGTGGGTGGCCCTAAAACAAAAACAGCGCAAAACAAAATGGCAAAAGTTACTATTTTCCTTGAGCACAGTTGCATGCAAGCTATGTAGTTGAAATTATTGTATTGTATAAGAAAGCATATGCACATCCAGATGAAGGAGATGAGGGTCTAGCCTTATTAAAATATTTGATTATTCATGAAGACTTCATAGAATAGAACTATGTATCAAGAATCTGACCATTTTTACCTCTACTACATTTCCCTTCAGTGACAATTTATGTGAAAGATGCAATTCTACATATTTAGGAGTCATCATTATCTTTAGTTCAGATTCTTCCAGCCCTCTAAATATTTATAATCCAGTTAAGAGTCAGGCATGAATAAAAATAATGAAATTAGAACCATAATATCAACTATGGCAAATGCCATAATTGAGAAATAAGTAAATTGCTCTTGCATGCATTCCGTTTTGCTTCCAAATGAGAGTTGTTATGAAGATGATCTCAGACAAATACTCAGACATAGGTTGGAATGGCTTTTTAAAATGAGAGAAAAGTCACTATTAAAAATAAAAGATACAGAACCATAGTCTAAAGTCAAAATATATGTTGGTGTAAATTATAATTCATCAATTTTCCTTTTTGTCACCCCTACTTTTTAAATTATATTATGTCTATGGGCACAATTTTGTAAAATATAGGTCAGGTAAAATCTCAGTATATAGACAAAATTAAGGATGTTTTAGTTTAGGGTCAAGGAACTGATTTTATAGTTTCTAAAGGATTTGTACATAATAATTAAGTACCACAAACTTCAGATTCTATCATTTGCATATATATGTCTCTATATATATGTCTATATATGTATATATATCATAGGTATAACCTCACTCTCACTTGATCTTTGCACTGGCTCTTAATACAGAGTTCCTTTTTTTTTCAAATGCCATGTGCTTAATGTTAAACTATGAATCAGACACTGATAAATAGGAGAGCCCAATAATCAGGTTTGTATGGGTGAGCAAGCTCTAAATGCTACTATGCAGACAATGGGAGGCAAAGTTTTTATCAGACTGATGGCACCAGCAAAGATGTAGCATAAATAGCCCCTTCTCACCCCTTTGTTCTTTCACATTTAAAAAAAAAAAACTTGACTTATTCCCTTAACTAAGAAAGGGAAGGTCAACCAGCCAATTATGGCTGCAAAGGAACACAGCTACACAGCTAGGTATTTTAATGAATTCTCTCTGTTCTGCAAATAAAAAAATTATTCCCTAATCAACTGAAAAGTATTTCTTCTTTTATTTATTTAACTTATTTTATCTTTGGGGTTACACATCCACCTGTGCTCAGAGCTGACTCCTAGTTTTGCACATAGGAATTACTCCTGGTCGACTCAAGGAACTATATGTTGTGCCAGAGATTGAACCCAGGTATGTGCCATGCACTCATTCATCCTACCCATTAGACCATCACTCTAGGATAAAAGTATATTTGTAAAAGACCCAAACCCTGAGATTTGCATTGCAACACCCATGGGAAAAATATATGAAATATTTTCTAACCTGAAATTTTCATTGTAGATTATTAATAAGTTTAAATGGTGATCATTTTCCTTTTAATTTGAAATATAAACACATAATTTTGTTTAAATGTTTATTTCTTGGTGTTTTATTTACCTTTTATTTTGGATAAAATTTGCCTTTCTGTGAACAATTCCTTAATCCCAAAATAATCACTTAACTTCTGTTTTTTTTCTAAGTTAATTATTTGTCAAACTGAAGCCTTCACCACTATTTCCTTCCCCTATTCCACTGAAATAGCTATTTATATCTACATAACCCAAAGAAAATATGCAAGGGTTGAGGATGAGCTGAGGTGTTCAGAATAATGGTTGAATGTAAAAAATTAGTCAGTAGTAATTGCTTGATACCTGTGTGTGTATGTGTGTGTGCTAACTTGCTTTGGATTTTAAATGCTTTACAATATAAAATAGAAAGTTTCTTTAGTCCCTATTGCCTATCTCAACCCATCTTTAATCTACCTAATTTACCTGCCTGTTTCCAAATCATCCACTGCAAATATCCTTTCTGCTGTACTCTATCTCTCAAGCCTAATGGTTAATTTTTTTTAATCCTTGGATAATTACAACTTGGGTGAAACTTTCCATGAAGTGCTTGAATGGCAACATTAAATATTAAATCTGTTAAGTACCAAACTATTAATAAACATTTATTTGAATGCTGCATTGAAAATACAGGTTTTGCAAGTAGGTTGCCTCTGTATGAATCCAGATTATTCTAATTATTATGTATGAGATTTCAGAACTTTCATTTTCACGTACTTGTTTCTATTACATAAGACATTGATAATAATAATACTCTGTATTTTTGAATAAAACATAATGAACACATGTAAAGGACATAGATGAGCTCTTGATAATATTCATTTATTATTGCTACTCATTGATTATCTCCATTTCACCTCATCCTTGGGTTGAACATCATTTACATGATTTTTTCTAATGACTAGTTTCTAATCATGCTATCATTTAAAATAGATCCAATGAGCTCTGTTTAATGACTTAATTAATTAATCACTTGGCCTTTATTTAAACTAAGTTCTAGGCAAATTCATCTAAGATATTATTAATTTATTTGGTCTATTTCCTATGCTCCTGTGAATAAAGATGTTTGATGAAATATCCCCTTTATTCTAGTTCCAAATTACCCTGACTAGAGTTTCTTTAAAATGGCACTTCCCAGCAGTTTAGGAGTTTTGAAGACAAACAAGCAAGGAAATCTCCACCAGTTTGAATGTATCTGACATGATAATTAAATAGAGCTTAAGCAACCTTAGACTGAGTCAGGATTTTGCATCTTTAGAGGTTTAAATGTCCATCTAGATTCTTAGTCGCTTTTATTGGAATTGGAATACATTTTTCAAAACTAAAGGAATCTAAACAAAATGTGTAAAACTGAAGAAAAATCAAATAGTTATCATTTTGGTTACTTGTAGGTATATTTTATTTTCCATCTTTTTATTTGGTAATGAATCCAAGAATTATGATTTGCCAGAATTATATTCTTGGAACTAGAAAGCAACACAATGCACTAGAAATGCTATTTCACTTCACTGACTATTGTCTGTGATTGCATTTCAGGAAACAAAACAGAACAAAAAGCATAAAAAGAAAGGTTTATTTCTATTTGCACTAGTTTTTTTTAAAAGCAAGGAGAAATTTTATCCCTTTAATTATCTGGACTGTCCTTTCTCTTTTCTCTTTTTAAAATAATATCAATTTAATGAGGCTTGTAGAAACCAGTTTCTTTCAAAAAGATTAATCTTAAGTAGAGATTGTTAAAGTTGATTTCCATTTCTTTGTTTCTGGAATGAAATTTATTATAGTTCAGATGCCTGACTCAACATTCTCACTGGAGATACAATTTGGAGGCGACATTCTTTATTTCATCTTTATCTTCTTTTATCAGGAGGTTCCAAATAAGAACGAAGAGAGTGCAAGAATTTATGTGTGGGAAGAGTGTTGAAAGAAAAGAGAACAAAGAAACATAAGGAAAATATTCTTTTTTTCTATATAAAGAACAAGATGTAGGTGGTAAATGAAAGGTTTTCATTCTAAAATGTTAATTTAGTATCATGGCTTCCACTCTTCATGAATACCAAGTTCTCAATTTCTGTTGAAATGTATGGCATATAAACCAATGATAACTTGTGAATTTCAAATTGCCCACTGTAATCTGATATTATTTACTTACTAATCTAGCATTGTTTAATCAAAAGAAAACAAAATACTTTACTTGTATTGCTTATGACCATTTCTAAAGGATTGTATAATTTCTAATTTAACGCCATGTCATTAGACTTTCCAAAAGACTGTTGCCATGATTCTGTCTTTGAATACAACTTATGACTCATTTTTCAGGGATCATGGATCAAGATACTCCAGGGGACCAGATAGGATACCAAAGATCAAACACAGTTCATCAATATGCAAGGCAAACACCTTACTTGCAGTATAATCGTTTGGCCCTTTTTAAATAGAATTTAAGAGTCTTCTACAAGTCAGGAAAAGTCTACCAAGTCAATATTGATCATCGTTAAGGATTGTAAGAAAATATTTTTGGAGAAGTGAAGACAGAGCTATTCACATTTCATACATGAAGTGATTGAAATTGGTTCATGAAAGATACCTCTGATACCATGCTATAAAAGTGTAGAGAAGTAGATGATCCTCTCCCAAAATACTATTTAAAGGCCAGTTTTTCTTTTATTCTTTTACATTTGTCAGAATAAATTATCCCAATATATCTAACATTTATATAGTATTTCTTTGATAATGACTATTATTTAGTCTAATAGGACTTTTTCTTAGGCTAGCATTTTTTTCTTACTGTATACTTCTTCCTAAGTGTGTATGTATGTATGTATTGATGTCTTCAGACCTTCTTATCATTTGGTATCAAATACCAAAGAAATAAATTAGTTTACTTTTGTACCTACTAGTTACTGAACACAATACCTAGCTTAAGGCAGGTATTAGTATGAAACTATATTTGGATCCATTTATAAGTTAAGATGATCGTCCTAGAAGGAATTCTTATATAGAACGTCCTTGCCTAGGTTTGATGCAGGAGAAGTGACAGTGACAGTGTGTCTCTATATTGGTCCATGGTTCCCAGGTTTTTTAGTATTTTCAAGAATAAAAATATTGAGGGGGCCTGAGCGATGGCACAGTGGTAGGGTGTTTGTCTTTCATGTGGCCAACCTAGGAGGGACCTGAGTTTGATTCCCAGAATTTCATATGGTTCCTTGAGCCTGCCAGGAGCGATTTCTGAACACATTTCAGAGTAAGGAGTAACCCTTAAGTGCCACTAAGTGTGACATCCCCCCAAAAGAGGGAAAAAAAAAACAAAAAAGAAAATATTGAGTAATAATGAGGCTCAGACTCAGAATTTGGTTTTTGTGCCACACCCGGTAACGCTCAGGGGTTACTCCTGGCTATGCGCTCAGGAGTAGATCCTCCTGGCTTGTGGGACCATATGGGAACCGGAAGATCGAACCGCAGTCCATTCTAGGCTAGCGCAGGCAAGGTAGGCACCTTACCTTCCGCGCCACCACCCGACCCCCAGACTCAGAATTTGAAGGTAGAAAAATATATTGGAAAGTAAAGGAGAAAGGAGAAGGAACTTTTCATTGAGAAAAAAATTAACAAATGTCCAGTTAAATATGGCTCCTTTTTTTTTTTTTTTTTTTTTTTTTTTTTTGGTTTTTTGGGCCACACCTGGTGACGCTAAGGGGCTACTCCTGGCTATGCGCTCAGAAGTCGCCCCTGGTCTGGGGGAAGTATCTTCCCACACCTTTTTTTGGGGGGGGGCACACCCGGTGACGCTCAGGGGTTACTCCTGGTTATTCGCTCAGAAGTCACCCCTGGCAGGCACAGGGGACCATATGGGGAGCCGGGGGATCCAACCGAGGTTCGTCCTAGGTTAGCGCAGGCACCTTATCTCCAGTGCCACCACCCGGCCCCAATATGGCTCCTTTTGAGGGAGTACTTACAGAAAACCTGAATCTTTGTATATTCTTTAAAGGGTATTAACTAATCATACAGGATAGTCTGGTTAGTCTGAGTCTTGGTATTTTTCTTAAGCATTGCTTATTATCTTAATCTTTCAGTGAGTATCAGCTCTGAGGCAAAACGCTTTGTTCTTGGGGAATTATGGGAGTATTTAAAAATGTATAATGAAGGCAGTAAAAAAATGGAGCTGCTAAGGAAGAAAGGGCCTACATGAATAGCTTAATGACACAGCTTATAAAATTAGAAAATTATCAACAAATGGAACAAAAATTAGATAGGCAGAAGGAAATAACAAAGCTTGGAGCAGATCAATGAAGTGGAAATCCAGAAAACAATCAGAAAGATCAAGGAAAGCAGAAGTTGGTTCTTTGAAAAAAATAAACAAGAATGATAAACGACTGGCAACACTCACAAAGAAATCAAGAGAGAGAAAATTGATAATTGGATTAGAATGAAAAGGGGAGGATCATTACAGATATTGCAGAGATTCAAAGGCTAATCAGAGTCTACTTTGAGAAACTCTATGCCACAAAATATGAGAACCTGGCAGAAATGGACAAAATTTTGGACTCTTATAACCTTTCATGATTAAAGAAAGATGAGGTAGCATATCTAAACAGCCCCTTCACTATTGAGGAAATTAAAATGGTGATCAAATATCTTCCCGAAAATGGGTTCACTAATGAATTCTTTCAAACATTTTAATAGGAACTTCTACCAATTCTTTTAAGACTCTTTCTTAAAATCGAAGAAACAGGAACACGTCCAAATAGTTTCTATGAAGCTAACATCACCTTAATGCCAAAAACAAACAGAGATGCTGCCAAAAAAGGAAATTACAGACCAATAATCATGAGAAACATAAATGCAAAAATCCTCAACAAAATTCTGGCAAATAGAATTGCATGCATCATCAAGAAGGTCATTCACAAAGACCAAGTAGGTTTCATCCCAGGAATGCAAGGATGTTCCAACATCCATATATCAATCAACATAATACACCATATCAACAAAGGAAAAACAAAAATCATATGATCATATTAATAGATGCAGAGATAGCATTCTATAAGGTCCAAAACCCATTCTTGATAAAAAAAAAACCCATATCAAGATGGAAATGAAAGGAACTTTTCTTAATATAGTCAATGCCATCTGCCATAAGTCAATGGCAAAGAATATTATCAATGGAGATAAATTAAAAGTCTTTCCCCTAAAATTTGGTACAAGACAAGGCTTCCCTCTCTCACCACTCCTTTTCAACATAGTACTAGATGTATTTGTCATAGAAATTAGGCAAGAAAAAAGCATCAAGGGCATCCAGATAGGTAAGACAGAAGTCAAGCTCTCCTGTTTTCAGATGACATGATAATACATTTAGAAAACCTAAAGACTTTACCAAAAAGCTCCTTTGAAACAATAGATTCATATAGTAAAGTGGCAGACTACGAAATTAACACACAAAAGTCAATGTTCTTCTTATACACTAATAATGTTAGAGAAAAAACATTAAGAAAACAATTCCCATTCACAAACTCAAATATCTTGGGGTCAACTTAACAAAAGAGGTGAAGGATATATACAAAGAAAACTATAAAAACCTGATAATGTAGAAATAATATAGGACACAAGGAACTGGAGACACATACCCTGCTCATAGATTGGCAAGATTAACATAATTAGAGTGGCAATACTCCTCAAAGCAATGTACAGATTTAATGAAATTCCTCTAAAGATACCCATG
>PVKC010006972.1:17437-30327 GCA_004027635.1 Crocidura indochinensis | reverse complement strand
CTTCCTTCCTTCCTTCCTTCCTTTCTTTCTTTCTTTCTTTCTTTCTTTCTTCCTTCCTTTCTTCTTTCTTTCTTTCTTTCTCTCTCTCTCTCTTTCTTTCTTTCTTTCTTTCTTTCTTTCTTTCTTTCTTTCTTTCTTTCTTTCTTTCTTTCTTTCTTCTTTCTTTCTTTCTTTCATCTATCATCTATCTATCTAACCATAAGAAACAGTTGTTTTGACACTGAAGACATTTGATAAAATCTACCAAAATTTTGACAACTATGAAAGCACCCCAGGAGGAAAGAAGTTTGTTTTAAAGTATATGAACTTATATATTGCTTGTTTGTTCAGCTTTGTATAATTTATCATTGTACTATACATATCCATTTCAATTATGAATACAAAAAAGCTTAAATTAATCCACAGAAATATAAAGTCAGTTAGCATTTTAGTGTATGAATCAGAAAATGCTGATTCTTTCATAGATGTTGATCTATCACTTTATGAAACTGTGGCATTGAAAAAGCTTCTAAGAGACAAATCATATTTGATTTTTTTTTTTTTTTTTGGTTTTTGGGCCACACCCGGCGGTGCTCAGGGGTTACTCCTGGCTCCATGCTCAGAAATTGCTCCTGGCAGGCACGGGGGACCATATGGGGCACCGGGATTCGAACCGATGACCTTTTGCATGAAAGGCAAACGCCTTACCTCCATGCTATCTCCCGGGCCCCACATTTGATTTTTTTTTTGGAAGATGCAGTAAAATTTTTGTAATGACATAAATTCTTAGTAATTTAACTTATAGTTTATTAACAAAATGAAATGTGTCCTTGCCAACTGCATACAAGGTAATCACACTACTGCAGTGTTTCACTGCAGCCTCAACCAGTGCTAATTTTTTGATTTTAACATTACATGTGTTTAAATTGGTAAAAGGTAAAATTGAATTAAAAAAATCTATACAGCCACCATTTATGGAGATTAATGTATGAAACACTATATATCATTTAATAAAATAATAAACTTTAAAAAAACTGAATCACCCAATGAATATATGTTTGTAGAGAAAAGCACTGATAGTATATTTTTACTACATTTGACAGACTGCTTTATTAATGAAGCAAAACAAGTAAAATCAAGAGAACATTAGAGAAAAAGATATATGAAATGTATATTTATGTAGCATACTTAGCTTCTTTTTCTAAGGTTTTTCATAAAACCTGCATATTAATGCTTATAATCAATTTAAGTATAATTACAGAAATCAAACAAGATTCAATATTTGAGTGAAGAAACAATAATAAATTCAAATAATGGAATGCTATTTAGTGATTAAAATAAAGGAGCTCTGAAGATATAAAAATTAATTGAAAATATATTCTTTTTGTTTTCTGAGCCACACCCAGTGACATTCAGAGGTTATTCCTGGTTTTGCGCTCAGAAGTCACTCCTGGCTTGGAGGACTACATGGGATGCCAGAGAATCTAACTGTGGTCTGTCAAGGCAGACGCCTTATTGCTCCATGCCACTGCTCAAGACCCTGAAAATACTTTTTTTAAAATAAATAAAAATAATTGAAAAGACTTAACTGTACATTGTTAAATAAACTAATCTATAATTAAAAATCTATAGTTTTATTACAGGAACTAATAATGTACTATGAAAAGTACTTTAAAATTGGAAAGAGAAAAAATTATATATTTCTTGAGAAGATAGCAATATGTAACATTGCTGGAATAGAGATGCAGAGAGTGAATAAGTGAGTAAGTAATAGGGAATTTGGCAGCAATAAAACTATTCTGTGTATCTAGTCATGGTCCACATGAGACATGTGTTAGCAACAATAGATTCATTTATAAATCAAGGAGTGAATCTTGATGTAAACAATGAATTTTATTTACTATTATATCAGAATTGGTTTATTAATTGCATTTAATTTTCAATTTATTACATGTTACCAAAAGCTCAAGGAAATATGTCTGATACTGAGCATGTAATATGTAAAATTTCTGATTCAATTCTTTGAAAAATTAGACCTTTTCTAAACATAAATTATATTAATTTTTGAAACAAATTTAAATTTTAAACTTTTTGCATAAAACATATTCTTGCATAATTGTATGTATATTTTAGTAGAGCAAAGTGAGAGTTTGTTATTTATAAAGATATATTAATAAAATAGACATATTTGGCCTATTATCAATATTTCCTTATCGAGGCAGTACAATTACAATCAGGTGTATGATAAGTAAAATGTTTCAGTGACTGTCCAAATAACAATTGTTACAGGGCATTAGTGTTTCTATGATTACAGATAAATTTTGCTTTTGTGGGTTTATGATTCTATAGGTCCACAGATACATAGGTCCACTTATTAAGATTACTGTAGGTTAAATTTGTTTACTTTTGCCAAATTCAGAAGAGATTTTAAAAATAGGTAAATAAAAAGCAAAAAAAAAAAGAAATCCTTGCATTTATGGTAGGGTAGCCAAGGCAGGATTCTCAAAATATTCCCTGTTCTTAATTCTATGTATATAAATGACACAATCAAACAGTTAAACTTCTTTTATAAAGCATAATACTATTCTGGTAGTACCTCTGCATCATTTTTAGGACATTTATTGTTCAAATAAGACACGAGCACTGCCAGCAGTGATTCTTGAGGACAAAGCAAGGCATATGAAATAAGAACTCGATGTGACACCAGAAGCTACAACATAAAATGCCATTTCCTTTTCTGTATATCATTATTACACAATTCACCTCTCTAAAGACCCAAGAACCTGACATTCATACATATACATATACACTCATGCATATATTCTATATTATAAACGTCTATTTTCAAAAATCCCTTTCGTCACTAGTTTCTATGCCTATTCAAAAATGGGAATAAATGGCTTAGTGATATTCTATCAATATTGAATGATCATTTTATATAAGATTTTCTTCATGCCCAAACATCTATGTAAAAAGACATTTTTTACTCAAAGGGTAAACAAGTTTGTTACTTAATGATGAGAACTATTTATTGTTCCTATGTGCTCAATTATAGACAGCAGAAGACATAGTAAATGTGGCATCCTGTGGTTAAATAGTTCCAAGACATATATAAAATATCTCTGGTCAGATTTTCTAATCCCTGTGGTAACAAGTAATGAGGGAGTCAATCACATTTTTATCAGCCTATCCTCTTACTCTTACCTCTGAGACTGACCTAAATATCAAACCATCTTATGTGTAAAAAAAAAAATGATCAACCTTCTATCAAACTAATTTCACTGACAGAATGATAAAAAATGAGCTTGGGGAAATGGGCATATTGGGAATCTAGTTTACTCATTCTTGTATTCCCAGCTCACTCTCATCAACATGAAAGGTAGTCAGTGTAGTATCCACTTATTAGCAGTGAATGAGAGAAACAAAAATTAGAGTGATAATATTTAGCACTAATTTTCTACTTTTTTATGAATTAGGACATGTCCCCTGTCAACTCAGCTCAAACCCAATGACTGCTTATTGATTCATCTAAATAGACTAAGGCTCATGTCCCATTTATTTGCGGATCATTCAATCAAAATGTTTTTCAGATAGAAACATGACTCCACCAAATTTCTAATATCCATTCTTGGCTTTTCAAATAATAACTGCTTTTGTTCTAAAAGTCTTCATTCAAGTGAACTCAGATATTTCCTAATATTTCTGGAGTCAGATTTTTATGTTTCAATTCCTCATAAAAATCCCTTGAATCATAATTTCATAAATATTAGCAAATTATTTGGCATAGAATCTGTTGTGGAAATATTACTCAGAGAATATGCATGAAAGGCTTGTTGTTGTTGTTGTTGTTTTTGGTTTTTGGTCCACACCCGGTGATGCTCAGGGTGTCATTTTTGCGTTATTTTTGGCTATGCACTCAGAAATTGCTCCTGGCTAGGGAACACTATATGGAATCCCCTGGCATCGAACTGTTTGTCTGTCCTAGGTCAGCTGTGCACAAGGCAAATGCCAAATCTCTGCTTGACTGCTTCAGCCCCATAAAAAGTTTTTCTACAAACTCATTCACCTAATAATTTGCATATTATCAGAATTTCTGTAAACATCAAAGACTATTTATATTTTTATAATTTTTCACTTCCCTCTTCAAATCACATCTTGAATATCACTTTAGTAATGTTATTTTCTTTATTTGTGCATAAATAAATCTTTCTTCTCTAATGCAACATTTTTATTACATCAATAATATAGTTTTTAATTTTATTACCTTATCCTTTTCTTGTTTTTGAAAAAATATTTTCTTCAAATTATTAAAAATTCCCATATATTTAAATTGATTTCCCTTTTTTAAATTTTCTAGATTAAGTCTTCTTCCTTACTGTGTTACTAATAGTATTCTCATAGTAGGACAGACAATATGGCTCTTATAAAACTTGATTTAAAACATATGTTTCTGGGGCCGGGTGGTGGCGCTGGAGGTAAGGTGCCTGCCTTGCCTGTGCTAACCTAGGACGGACAGTGGTTCGATCCCCAGGTTCCCCATATGGTCCTCCGTGCCTGCCAGGAGCGACTTCTGAGCAAATAGCCAGGAGTAACCCCTGAGCGTCACGGGTGTGGCCCAAAAACCAAAAAAAAAAAAAACCAAACAAACAAAAAAAACATATGTTTCTATGCAAACTCCTCTTCAGTGTGCGTGGGACCCAGACAAATTTTTAAACTTTATATATTGCAAAGGCTAAAGGTCAACTGTTACTGTGTGACTATTTAGCAGTCTTAATCTCCTTGTTCAGAGACTAAGTATTTTTTAAGGCTTTATAGGAGAAAATGATTGCATTTAAGAGGCTAAGTATCTAATATTGAGGTACAACTTAGAGCTAACATGAAAATCTTTGTTAAACAGTAAATATAAAAGAAAACAAAGTTTCAGTCTAATATTCATGAGTTATTGGCTATTGCTAACAATCTCATGAAATTAAAATTGGTCCCTTTATGGTTTAAATAAGGGACAATTGTTACCTTGATTGTACCTTTCAGATAATTTATTGTAGGCACGAAGAAAAAAAAATGTACTACTGATCCATAGAATCTGTGAGATGGTTTCCAAATATGTTATTGTAAGGTGCTCAGATTAGGAATCTAGTCTTAAATAGCAAGAGGCAATACACTTATTCATGCTGAAGGTGACTATCAAAGTGTGAAATCTAATGATCAATTCTCATTTCACACTTACATTGGTCTCTTATTTGTAATGAATATATTTTCTTACTTCCTTCCCTTAATCTACTTGGTTTCTAGAATTGATCACATCTTTACTTTAGCTTCTAATGTGTTGGTTGTCATTCTCAGTCTTCTTTGCCTGGATCCTAATTCTTTTCACACAATGTAAAATATGATAACCCTGGGATCCTAAATTTAATCAGTGATATGTATCACAGAACTGTTTGTCTTTAAATGTTGGCATTCAACTTTATCTTTGGTAAATATAAACTTATTTTATAAATTTCTTAAATATTGAAAGACATGTAATGTAGGCTTCGGAAGAGATTCTGTTCTACAATGTCATCAGTATTCTCTGTTTCTTTCTTGTTCTAGTTCCAATTATTTTCTCATTTTTGCTTCCTCTATGAACTTTGAAAATATGCTTCTTTTAAACTTCAATGCTGGATATCTATGTTTCTCTCCTGCCTATTGTCTTTCTAAATAATCTAAAGTTAATTTAGTTTTATTCTGGATTCTAGCAAAAAATAAAAGTAAATTTAATGCATTACTTCAGTGAGATACTAAAGGGAAGGTTCATAAAATAAGATTCACAATTAAAAAAAAAACTAAAGTATAAACATAAAAGGGTGAATAAACATCATAATACAATAAAATAAATCACATATAACTTTAGCTTCTCTCATCAATGAATTGTTCTGTCTTGACGCTCAGGAGTTACTCCTGGCTATGTTCTCAGAAATGCTCCTGGCTTAGGGGATCAGATGATACAGGGGAATCGAACAGTGGTCTGTCATAGGCTAGCCTGTGCAAGGCAGATGCCTTACCCCCTGTGCCACTGCTCTGGCCTCGAAATTATTTTTCCTTTTTTGTGAGCTGTTAACATGTTTTATCTTACCTTGAATTATGAACTCTGAAATATTCCATAGCCGGTTATGTAGTTTTATCTTTTTAACTAAGTGAATGTATTTATATTAAAAGTATGATATATAGTACATGTTGTAATTTTATAAATATTCAAAATATAATTGTTTTAATTTTGGAATCTTAAGATTATGGTTTACATCATTTCCAAGGAACTAACATCTACAACAATTCCATTTATTACAGTTTCTATATATTCAACCACAGAGTATTATATCACAAGAATTTTTTCATTACAATATAACACTTTGTTAAACATTAACAATTTGTTCTAAAAAGTATAATTGCATTTAAATATTAACTTTAACTATTTCTACTGAGTCTTTATTAACATTTTCTTTTATTATATATATATTTATTAAACTTACTAAGCTCAAGTAACCAAAGTATATGAGTTTTAAATCATTATTCCTTAAGGATGTGGAAGAATACAATGAATTGACTATTGTATAGCATTTATAGAACCAAGTAGCAGTGAAGTGAGGTATAGATGGATGATTATGTCTTTAAACAGGACACCTTTTATTTTATTCTTTCAAAAATTTATACTGGTTAATAATGTGTGAGGAATATATTTTAAGGATTCATCCATGTGTAGGATGACAGCATGGAGGAAGAGAGTACTTCTTTTTAATTTCTTGCAGCACAGAACACTGTTTATGATAAAGCTAGATCTAATACAATATGATCCTCATTGTTTCTAATAAAATAGACTAATAAAAATTCAAAATATATAAACAGTATTAAAAATACTGCATATTAACATGGTTCCCATTAATCCAAAAACCTGGCAAAAAATGGCATAGATATTGATAAAGTAATTTATTTGTATAGTTGTCAGAAAAAAATACTAGAAATCTTAAAGTAATATCTTCAATTAACCTTATATGAGAGCAAAAAATTAGAGAGTGATGTCTGAAAAGTATCTTTAACAAATGATGTTAGAAAATATGAACAGCTATTTAAAAAAATAAACTCAGACCCCTTTTTAAAGTCATGCACAAATTTCAAATAAAAATGAATTAACAACCTTGGTATCAAACTTGAACCATAAGGTCTATAAAGCAAATTTATAGAAAGAACACTCCTTTATATTGAAGCTAAAGTCATTTTCATGGACAAGTCTCCACTGATCTATAAATAGAAGCAAAGATAAACAAATGAGATTACATTAATTAAGAAGTTTCCTTCTGAAAGGAAACAAGGACCAACATAAAAAGAACTCCCACAAACTGGAATAATTTATTGAGTATGAAAGCAATGAATGCATTTATTCACCATCTAATAAATAATTAATATTTAAGATATATAAGTCACTAGTAGAACTTAACCAAAAATAATTAAACCCCATCAAAAAATGAGAAGATATGGACTTAAAATTCCTCAATGAAGTAATATAAATGCCAACAGGCACTTAAAATATTCTGCATACTCATCAGGGACTTACAAATGAAAACATCAATGAGATATCATCTCATTATAAAACTTGCACACATCAAAAAGAACAAGAACAACTAGTGCTGGTATGGGTTTGGAGAGAAAGGAACTCTCATTCACTGCTGATAGCAATTTAAATTGCTTCAGTCCTTTAAGAAAACAATATTGACATTTCTCAAAAAACTAGAAGTTTGATCCAGACATAACACTCTGAAGAACATGACATTGGTTACCAAAAACAAAATTCAGGAAAGTCCTCTGCACTCTTATATATATTACTGCACTATTCACAATATACAAAATCTGTAAGCAACTCAAGTTCCCAAATAAATGAGTGGATCTGACTTCATCCTATCATTAGATGGTGAGGTAAAGCAAACTGCTCTTATCTCAAGATGTTGCCATTTCCTCATTGCTACCTACAGAAGACTAACGGTGATTAAAATGACTGGGCAGAACATATCTTGGGACTAATAAATAAAGCCCAGTCTAGGCCTTGACCTGCAATCCGTACAACAACCAAGATCTCGAACTCCAGAGGCCTGACTGAGACAACTGCAACTGAACTCATCTTCTGGAAACTTAATGTAAGACTCTATCCTAAGCTTCATCCTAGGCTCAGTGCAAAAGCCAAGACCACCAACTACAGAAGACTGATTAAAACAACAGAGATGGAACAGAACTTCTAGAACCGTAAAGAAAGACTTCAACATAGACTCCATTCTTTGACCTATGCAGATAACAAAATCTCTAGATAGAGAGGTCTGATTTTATTATTCATAATTGAACAGAACCGTTCCATACACCACAAAAGGACCCAAGGGAGATTAAATGACATTGTACGGAATTGGTAGTTACTCCCATGAAAGTATACTTCAAGGGCCTTGAAACCCTGAATCTATTAGGCCAAGGGAATTCCTTTTCTAATTTCCCCAATATTTACTGTGCTTATGCAGGAAAAAAAAAGCAGCACAAAATAATTTGGGGGGATTAGTTATTGTTGTTGCTGTTGTTGTTTTCATTTTTTGCCCTTTGTTTTGCTTTTATCTCAGAATGTGGTTAGTGTGTGATGTTTGTCTTTATTGCTCTGGGGCGTTTTGAATTTTTATGCTTGATTTTCCTTTTTGTAGTGCTGATGTTTTTATTTTTTGTTTGTTTGTTTTGTTTTGTGATCACACCCGGCAGTGCACAGGTGTTACTCCTGACCCTATGCTTGGAGATTGCTCCTGGCAGGCTTGGGGGACCATGTGGGATGCTGGGATTTGAACCACTATCCTTCTGCATGCAAGACAAACAACTTACCTCCATGCTACCTCTCGGATCTCCCTGTTGATGTTTCTCTTCCTTTTTACTTTTCTTCTCTCAAATTAATATTTATAGTCTTTAGAAGGACTCTACCCATTCTTTGCTTGTTTTATTCTTACCCCCATTTTATTTTATTTATTTGCTTATTTGTTTTTCTCTCTTCTGCGCAAATAGAACCATATAACTTGAACCAATTTGCTCTGGCTTTCAATTTGAGAAGGAAACATGCAGGGCACAAAGACCAAACGGTTGTATGATCACTAAGTAGTAATAAAAATGATCAGATGTAAATACCAAACTCAATTCAATGACAACATTGTATGAGAGAAATTCAATCAGAGACAGTTTTATCTCATGGTAATACAATTATAAATATATTAATTTAAATATTTAATATTTCTATATAAATATAGAAACAAAATAACAGTATTTTATATAAATTAACATAATTTTAGTTGCGTGACTACCTTTACATTTTTTATAACACTGCACTTTGTGGAATTATGAATCATTCATCTTAATTTAATTTCATATTTTAATTTAAAGACAGTTTTGAAACTAACAAATATTAAATATTGGGTAGATCACAAGAGGATAGAGCACGTGCTGCAGGAATAATCCTTGGGTATAATCCCTAGCTTTCAATTCTATGAGCACTCCCAGTTATGACTTCTTATTAAAAACATACACAATATGGGCCAGAGCAGTGGGGCAAGCCATAAGGCGTCCACCATGCCTGCATTAGTCTAGGACAGACCGCGGTTAGATCCCCTGGTGTCCCTTCTGGTCCCCCCAATCCAGGAGAGATTTCTGAGCAGATAGCCAAGAGGAACCCTGAGCATCACAGGATGTGGTCCAAAAAACAAACAAAAAATAAATAAAAAATAAAAACACACAATAAAAGAAAACGAAACTTCTAAAATATCCAGACATAAATTGTTTTCATTATATTAAAAACATTAACTCATAATGTCAAAGAAAAATATTTTTAAAAGAAGCTTAGTGAACATTTGATATTAATTTTAATAACCATCCAAGACTTTCTTATGGAATAATCTAATTTTTAACAATTTTAATTATTAAAATTAATTATTCCTGTTTGGAGAACAATGTCCTGAGTCTTACTCAAATGCCTTACCATTTTTTAATAACATCAGTGAGTAGCAGATACTCTCAGAATTATTAGGTTTTAGAGAATGTTAAAACACTAGAACACTAGAACTTTTATTAGAAAAAAAATGAAAGTGAATTCAAATGAGTATCAACAATCCATTTGTGCCTATTTTCAGTCTGAAGATACAAAAATACTGGAATGAGTGGGTACAAAGTTTTCATGACTGAAACAGTCAAAATGATTAAAGAGAAAAAATTAAATATAATAACTATATTTAAATATTGGTATTGCATAGGATTCACAGATCCAGTTATGTTTGAAACTGTAAAATAGTGAGACTTTGTGGCTGCCCAGGAAAGCAGAACTTATAGAAACAAAGATGGAACACCTTGGAAATGGTGTCCTGATGAGCATAATGGAAAGTGAGGGGAAAATTAAGTTTTATGCAAGGGTGAAATAAAAAAGACAATGCCATTTCTCTTGTTTTTAAGAATAATAAAATATTTTATATATATAAACATATGTATATAAAGATTTAATTCAAGTGAAATTTACTATTCATATAAATTTGAAAAAGAAAAAAATTAAAACTACTTCAGATTCAAATATTCAAAGTAAAACCAAATTTTATATTTATGTCTAATGAATAAACCAATTAAAAACCAATAACAGAAACACATAGAAAGTTAATGTAAATAATGCAAAATATATGTACAAATATTACTTGCAACTTGAATGAGAAACACAAAAAGTTGAGAAAGATGTATATGAACTTAAAAAAATTAAAGTTCAATGCAATCTAGAGAGACAAGTATGTAAATGACAAATCTTATATCAGTAATGAAGAAAAATATACAGTGTCTCAGGGAATACATATGATGAATATAGGGGAGAAAATGACAAGAATAATAAATCTTAGTGTAAAAAGGAAAGTTGAAAACAACTCAGCAAATCTATTAATAAAGATGATAGGAAAGACAATGAATCTTTGTAGATTGGTTTCCTGAAAAACAATGATTAACCAGACCAAATATTCCAACATTTAAACTAAAATATCTAAATATCTCTAGAAATAAATTGGATTAGCTATATAGCTCTATCTTGTTATATTTATTTATAGTAATACTTTTTTTTCTGACCAATGAGTTGTTCATGGAAGTATTTTGGGACAATT
Organism: Crocidura indochinensis; assembly: GCA_004027635.1. Lineage (NCBI taxonomy): Eukaryota > Metazoa > Chordata > Mammalia > Eulipotyphla > Soricidae > Crocidura > Crocidura indochinensis. The sequence continues at coordinate 19,180 of PVKC010006972.1, read as the reverse complement.
TAGGGAAAAAATCACTAAATATATGTGTGTTTCTTCCTGCCCTAATGATAATGAGACCTCATGCTAAGAGAGAAGTGCAATGCCTCTTAGAATATCAAATCAACACATAGAGAAAAGCTGATTAGATATTTGCTTGTACTACTTTGAAATTTGAAGGAATTAGAAACAAATTTTGTTGTGTTATGCCACTGAAATTTTGTATTAAACCACAATTGGCTGTGTAGAGGACTTCTATTTGGCTCTGCACTAAAAGATCAATTCTACGTGGAGGAATGGATGTAGTGGACAAGTAATTTAAACTCTGTTATGTCCTCCATCTCCTCACTGAACCTCTTTTAGTTTATACAATCGTTGATAATATATGAATTGTACATATAGTTTACAGGATAATAAGCAATTATATTAAGCATGGTTTATTATATAAAAAATGCAAACAGTGTAGGAGATTATCCCTGTAAGGAAAATATCAAGATTAGGTCTTTTTCCTGGGCAAAATAATATCTTAGTATGGAAGATGTTAAGACAAATGCTTCCAAAAAATAATAGAATTGATGCTGGATAGTAAATCTGAAGGCAGGAAAATCTAAAAACAGATTAGTGTATTTGAAATACAGTGGATAATATAGATAACATGAGAATAGAACATTGTCATAAATATATTCTTTACTTTAGAGGTGCCCGCTGATTGGTTATGTGAAATACCTGGTCTGTGCACTAAAGCTACCCATAGCATTTTGTTTTGTTTCTACCTGGTCTTAATGTCTCTGGCAACTTAAACATTAACTCAATTGTTGGAAAGCAAGGTCGAGGAGCTACATTGTATTAAATGAATCGTCAGTCTAAGAAAACCAAAACAGGCATAAGACATAGCTAAGAAAACTAAGACAGGCCCTGTGTGTTTGTCTCCTATTGTTTGTCACATTATCTGCAACTGCCCCCACTGAACAGAGGTCAGAGTTGTCAATCTGCTTGCCTTTGAACAGAGAAAAAAACTAGAAATTGTCAATTTTTAAAGCATCACCAAGATCACAAGCATGGTTAAAGATCTTCATTAATGAATGACGTCTATATGTAACTAAAAAAACTGTTTCTCAGTGAAAATTGGTTGCAAAACAAGATATATGGAAAATTGATCATTACAGAAATCACTACTTTTCCTCTCCAAAAGAACATTTATTATTTCCATGTGATTCCATATCATCATGCATTATTTGCACCTGTTGATGTTTTGCAAAATCTTTCATTTCTAAGATGATTGCTTTGTGTAGTTTGCACTTCTTTTATTTGAATTTGCATGATCCTCTGACAAACTACTTGTTTCTGAACTAGAGTTATCATTAAGGTTTTCATGGTTGATTGCAGTTGATGTGCAATATGTAATCACAAAGCTTAGTCACATAGCTCGGAACAAGTATGGCATCTAGTCTTTCTTAGAAAGTAATTAGGTAAAATTTAACATAGTTAAAATGAAGATCATCCGCTTTTTTTAAGAAAAATATTCTCCACCTGTCTTCAATTTTAGTTTCATTGTATGGTTTAGATTTTTATTCCCTTAATGATTCTTCTTTCTATATTTTACATTTTTATTTATTTTGAGTCAGCATCCTTAGTATCTTCATCCTCCAGTAACTTCTAGATTTTTATGCATTTTTGTACTTTTCTCTTTAATTAACAAGGATGTTACAAGAAAGGAAGGAAGGAAGGAAGGAAGGAGGAAGGAAGGAAGGAAGGAAGGAAGGAAGG
>PVKC010006972.1:0-17337 GCA_004027635.1 Crocidura indochinensis | reverse complement strand
AATAAAGAAGCCCATCACCAATGTTCCCTAGCAAGTAGAAAGAAGAGCTTAGGAGGCCTATTTAGAGAAAAAAATCTCCAGGCCCCCATTTTATCAATATTGAAACACTGAAAATTGGTAAAGCTCTCTAGACCTTTCCAAAGAAGTCCACTGTATTATTTCATGAGTTGATTGATGGTTAATATCGGTCCAGAATACTGAGAATGAGGAAAGCAACAGAGCTGTGGGTTGTAAAGAGTCTAAGACTGGTAGAGGCAAAGTTCATGACCTCAGAGCCAGTTGGGAGTGTACATGACACGAGTCTGACTCGAAAGACAGCCAGCTACACTTTTCTGCTTAAAATTAGTTGTGGGACCCGGGAGATAGCATGGAGGTAGGACGTTTGCCTTTCATGCAAAAGGTCATTGGTAAAATCCCAGTGCCCCATATAGTCCCCCGTGCCTGCCAGGAGCAATTTCTGAGCATGGAGCCAGGAGTAACCCCTGAGCACTGCCAGGTGTGACCCAAAAACCACAAAAAAAATTAGTTGTGGGAGACAATACATACACTTCAGACCTTCAAAGATGCATATTTTCCCGGATATATTCTGCAAACTGTTCAGTGTCTTCTGCCTCAGCAATACACCAGAATAAAATTTTCTTACTCATCTTAAACTTCTTGTCATGATCGTTCTTCTTCTGGGCAGTACAGTTAGTGGCTTCCTGGTCAGAGGTGACAAGGAAATAGCTTAAACCCTATTGCCAATGAGTACTCCATGATGACAGGAGTCCCAGAATTTGCAAGTTAAGAAAGAGCCAAAGTTGTGGGCTCATTGGCAGCACCAGTAAGATTGCAAAGCAGAACTCAGGTCAGAGCCACTTAGATCAATTGTATTCATTATTCACTTTCAGTTCCTTCATTTCCTTCATAAGACATGTCTGTGCCTTTAGGAAAACAGAAAGTAAATTACTTAGTCAATTATGTATTTTATCAAATAAATAAGTTAGAGTGCTATAGAAAGAAAAATTCATACAACATTAGGTGGACATATACATATTAAATTATGAAACATGGTAGTGAGACTAACCAAGCAGATATTTTATATGATTCAGAACTATCCTTCTTAGAACTCCTTATGTTCATAGTAAAAATATTCATACTAGCTGAAACATGGATCGTGACATGATCAAGTTAAGAGAATTTAATATGAGAATGAAAGATGATGGTCAGTTTGTTTTACTTACAAAATATTATAATTATGGTGAACGAATTTATGATAATAACAAAACTAAAACCTAGAGTCAGTTATAAAAAATAGGAAATTGGGTGGGAATACTGATAAGAAGGTCTTTCTTTTCTTTCTCTATGCATGCTGTTGTCCTTCATTGTTTCCCCATTGACACACTTGAAGCTTGATTCTTACTTTGTGTTGTGTTGGGGTTTGTGTTCTATAAGAAGTGCATAGCAGCAGAACCAAGTAGAGATCTGATTTTGCTGTGTTCTTTGATTATCACTGGAGATCAGAAAGTAGCTCCAGATGTCGCTTTTAAAGGAATCCCCTGTAGCTCAAAGCCAGGCACGAATAGGACCTGTCCTTGTGGGCAGAGACACTCATACCTGAGATTAAGTGTTTTAGATGTTTGAGAGCTGACTTTTCTGTGTTCTTCTTTGACTGTCAATGGGGATCAGGAATGAGAGGTTTTCTGGTAGAAGGACAAAGAAGAAATTTTGATGGAGAGATGATGCCATTATACAGATATGTAGTTATAGAGCTAGCCCCTTGAAATATAATATTGTAAGGCAACAACATGTCATTAAAGTGTAGTAAAATAAATTAAAAGATATAGATCTCAAAATATGGCATCTTTTTATGCTATCTAACAACTTGCTTTCATATTATTCTGTTTTTTTTTACCAAAACATTAAATTAAAATTGTACACAATAGGCATCAAATAGACAGTACAGCTAAGTGACACTTTCTTTGTAAGTGGCCAACCAAGTTTTATTTTCTGCACCCTATATGGCCCTTCGATTCACTAGTGATTGCTCTGTGCAGAGTAAGGATTAGCTCCTAAGCATCACTGGGTTGTGCCCCAAACAAAAACTTGTCCACTTTAAATTGTTAAAAGTGTCTTCTATGATTATAAGTTATAGATTACTCAATGTTTAATTTAGTATTCAATATCATGATTTTAAATTATATTTTTCAGATATGTTGTATTAATACCTACTTACTCAGATAGTGCTATTAATTGAAGTTAGTGTCATTGCATGTATAATGTGTTAAGAGTAGTTCATTATAAATTAGTATAGTCTCTTAATGGAATTTGATTAGTTGTTATGTAAAAGACACATTATTAAGACTGAGAAATAAGTAGATTTAAACTCAGGTTTTCAGAAGCTGGGATTGGAGCTATACAATGCAAGAAATTCCAAAGTTTGAAGCTTTGAGCAGCTTCAGTGGGACTGTGGCCATATCCAAAATAAATTGAACTTCAGCTAGAGAATTGGGGGAAAAAAGCATATTTTTTGTTTTAAGCCTTGCAATATGTTACTTTTTCTCTAAGAAATATGTCCATTACTTAACAATAACACTATCTTGCTTAGTCGTATTTTGCTTAAACTTGTGGGGGGTAATTGCCATCAAAATATTAACAAAATCTTACATATATGCAGTTCATCCTATTTTGCTTTCTGCTGTTGTTTTGAAAATACAATAAAAGTTAATTTAAAACAGATAATTTAGAAACTTTATCAACTTGAGCTTTTAGTACTGCACAACTGAATTAAAATTTCTAAAGCTCGGTGAAAAATGCAGAGACAGAAAATTCAGTAGCCAACAACCAGTAGGCTGTTTCCAAATAACCAATTGTCATTTCATACTAATTAAAACTTTTGATTAGTATTTCTGAAACACATAATTAAAATGGTCACCTTTGAAATTAAAGTCTAATTCCTGCTAGATAACTAATTCTAATTTTTTGGCACAATATACTTTGTGTCTAAACAAAAAGAATCAACAAAACAAAAGGAATAGCTCAAGAACACATCTAGGAAATGAGATTTCAGGTAATGCCAGAGAAACCTAGAGATAGCATAAGTGTGTTATGATTATGAACATTAAAATACCTAGGTTTAATGGTATACATATAATTTTGGTAAAATAGTACTCGAATGTGTCAGAAGAGGATCTTTGCACTTTTGTAAAACAGCTTTATAATATTTATGATGATCCATTATTGATTAATGTTAAGGACTATTAATTGTTTCAAACCGTATTGTGTTCAGAAATAAAGAAAAGAACCCCAACATCAAGACCCTGACAGTTTAAATCCCTCTGTGCAGTGAGGGAATGTAGGGAGCCATAGGAGTATCTCTGCACAGTCTGGTTTATTTTATTGAGTCACCTCGAGGTCCTTAAATTTTATTTAAAATTGTTTGAGATTACCATCAGTTTGGATTTCCTGGGGACATTTGAAACTAGAAGCAGACTAATTCTAACATAGAAGAATCTGGAGCCTTCATTTTAGATGTCAGGTAAATTCTTTCTGAGTCTTCTCACTCGTGCTATTTCCCGTGATTATGGCAGTTAGTTGCTTGCTAGAATGACTTTCCTGCTGTGGTGTTAATCAGATGAGAGAGTGTCCTGCTGGGAGTTGTGGTAATTACACTGGGGTAGTTCATCCCTTTTTGAACTCTCTCTAGGTCCTCATTTTTCTGAACAGCAACAGTGATACTAATTAAAAATGGAGGTTAATTATAAAAGTTTAAAATATTCTTTCTCTACAAGTTAGTGCAATCTTTTCCGCCAATGAGACACAATTTTGCATTTCTGTAGTTGTTTTGTCCTGTTTCTTGAAATGAAAAGAAAAAAACTAAGTGTAAGTATGAAAGTTACTATAAATTATATGTGTTTTTATACTAGGTCATATTTTTATCTTTAGCCTAGTGTTGTTTTAAGCACTTTTCACTTATTAAGAAATAAGTCTCTATTAAATTTTAAGGCTTATAAATTAGTATACTGTTTACAAAAATTGAGGAGTGTTTACTGAGGCTTTCAAAATCAATCATTATTTACAAAGGCTTGTGAACATCATCTAGTTGATATTTTTGCAGAAAATAGAAATGCAAGTAGATGCAATGCTAATGCTTTCATTAAACCCCTTTATTATTACAATTCAGTGTATAAATTTTCAGATATAACTAAAAGTGAACAGCATTCATTAATAAAGCTGTTTTTCAAAAAATGATCAAATAAGTACTAAAATCACAAATATATTCATAATGTATATTGATTATAAGTAATGAAGAAGAAATGATGCAGTAATAGTTAAGAAGATGTAAATTGGTACATCATTTTAGAAAAATTATGTACATTTTGTGTATTTAATTCAAATATGAAAGCAATAAGAAAACACTTGAAACCAGTTGTACTCTGGTTTAACACATTACTTTTTACTTAGCTTAGAAATGGTAAAATGTCTGGATGATAATTTTCTCTAATAAACTTGCTTGAATTATAATCAGAAAATAGAATTTGAGCATTACACCACAAAATTTAGGACAAAGAATTTAAATGACTGTATTATAAAACTCTTAAGTGGAAAAACAACAAATTCAGCAGAACTGTCAAAGGTTTAGTATATTTCTATTCCATATAGAATTAATATCTATGATAGCAAAAATTTTGGAGCAAATTCTTAAAAAAAAACTATTATAAGGGCTACTAGATTGGAAGAAGAGGTTATCACTTTCCAGTCATCTCTACATATTAAATACTCAAAGGAATTAGGGTTTCTTTATTCAATGGTATTTGACAAATATTTTTTATCAAATAAGTTAAATATTAAAATATAATTTAGAAATAAAATTTCAGATTATTGAATATTTTAGTGTTTGACCCTTGACATTTTTGAGATTCTTAGTTTCAAAACAGATTATTCAGTATAGATTGAAAACTAATAATTCAGCTGTGAATCATTTGTGAAATTATAATGTTATGACTTTCTACCGTAGAGGTATCTATCATAAATAGTTGAAAAGTGCCTTTGATAGTTATAAACATTTGCAACACAGGTTAAAGAATCTCTATTCATTACAATTTTAAGGATGACTAAGTAGTCAAGAATAAAGTAGGCCAAAGTAAATCTTGGTTTTCATTTTTAACTACTTTATATTCTAAAATCAAAATTCCTCATTTTTATTATGAAATTCAATAATGTAATTAAATTCAAGAATGCAAATTAAGGGTGCTGGAGAGATAGAATGGAGGAAAGGCATTTGCCTTTCATGCAGAAGGACTGTGGTTCAAATCCCGGCATCCCATATGGTGCCCTGAGCCTGCCAGGACTGATTTCTGAACATAGAGCCAGGAGGAACCCCTGAGCACTGCCTGGTGTGACCCAAAAAACAAACAAAAAAAACCCACAAAAACAAAGGAAAAAAAGAATAAAAATTAATCGGTATGATCTAAAATAAACTGGGAAAATTGATAGTTTACTTAATATTCAAAGTATATATAAGCATGAGAAACTTTAGATTCTTTAAATATTTATATATTAGATATAATATAATAATAATATTATATTATTACTTGCAGAAAATATTGAAGAAATAGTTCAATGTTAGATCAAATATGTTATTGTATTATCATGCAGCTATGCTATACTACCACTTAACTACCCAAATGTTCAACACCTAATGGCCCGTGATTTAAAAAAGTATAAAATATATATATGATAATTTTATGTAGGTAAAATTATATTTATGAATTGCAACATTACAAAGGTATTTGTGGGGCCCGGGAGATAGCATGGAGGTAAGGCGTTTGCCTTTCATGCAAAAGGTCATCGGTTCGATCCGGGTACCCCATATGGTCCCCCGTGCCTGCCTGGAGCAATTTCTGAGCATGGAGCCAGGAGTAACCCCTGAGCACTGCCGGATGTGACCCCCCCAAAAAAAACAAAGGTATTTGTAATATGCAATTAAAATATTTATTATAAATCTTCAAAGCAAAAAATGTGTACTTCCAACATTGATGAAGTAGTTCACTCTTTCATTGTGTTCAATTTAACAAAGCATTCTCTCTCTGGTACGTTAGGGAGATTTTTACAGAGATATGTCCAAACTAATGTATGTGATGAACACTCTATGCATTTATAAAGTATAATTTGTATTCTACATTTATACTTGAAGTTCCATTTATAACAGCATTTGGAACTTTTCCTGCAGTTTATAGAGTTGCTCTTCTTTAGCCACAGAATATATGTGAATTTACTAATGTTCTATAATTAGTTGGCCACCTCCAAATCAATACTTATAAGATATCTGTGATTAATTCTAGTAGTGAAAAGTAGAGTGGCCCAAAAGTCACATTTCTAGCTAAAACAAACAAACAAAATAGATGTAATATCTTCTTATTTCATCTATGTTCTATAAAAAGTGTCCTTATCTCTGTTCTGCTTTCCACTTTTAGTCTAATTATTGTTAGAGTTTGTTGCTGATAACAATTTTACTGTTTATAGTGAAGCCAAACATAATGTTTAGATACTCATCAGTAACAAAGAACCTATATAATTTGCCATATGGAAATAATATAATATTAGATAGGATCAATTTTAAAATGAGTTTTATGACTGGAGTTATAGAAAAGTGTGTAGAGCATTTGCCATGCATGTGGCCAACACAAGTTTGATCTTTTGCAGCCCATGTGGTCCCACAACATGCCAATAGTAAATTCTGAGCACAAAACCAGAAGCAATCACTGAGCACTACCAGATGTGTTCCAAAACCCAGAAAAAAAGTACAGTTTGAGTTCAATGTTAAAAACTCAAGCACATTTGTGTGGGTATCACTAATGTGTATGTAATACATATATGTGTATATGTATATATGGGTGTATATGCATACATCTATCACTTTGTTTACATAATTTGATATTAATAAGTTAATATCTATAACAGAAAATTATGACAAAACAAATGGTTTTATAGTAAGTGTATACTATGTTTTGAGCTAAATTTTATACTATTAAGAACATCACAGTCTACAAAATGATGGTCCTTCCTCAGTTGGGCATATATAAATTATTCATAACTTAGTTCCCTTTACTTATTTCTAGCTATAGATGGCAAAACAGAAATTTGAGTGTTTTTGCATATAGTGCATATTATTCATTTACAAAATTCCACAGAAAATTGAGAAATAAGGTAGTCTAGAATAAAGATGATACTCTGGGTTCAGTAAATATAAGCAAGAAATCATACTCTAACATGTGCCTATAATTTTACACAACTATATTTCTTTTTTTTTCTTTTTTTTTTTTGGGGGGGGGGTTCACACCCGGCAGTGCTCAGGGGTTACTCCTGGCTCCATGCTCAGAAATTGCTCCTGGCAGGCACGGGGAACCATATGGGGCACCGGGATTCGAACTGATGACCTTTTGCATGAAAGGCAAACGCCTTACCTCCATTCTATCCTGGGCCCCTATATTTCTCTGTAATATATTTTCATAATTTGTAAGTCATATATATGACTAATGAGACTTTATAAGTTATAAAAATTTAAATAGCTATATAGTTCTATTTTTTTCTATTTATGCCCCCAAACAAACCTTCTGTAACCTATTTTTTCCAACTAGCAATGGTTAAGAATGTATAACTTTTCATAAATATTTCCAGAAATGAAGACTGTTGTATTCTATAGAAATAAAAAATCATATTTTTGAGTAGCTAAGCAAAACTACGTTATTCCAAAAGATACCACTTGATAAGTTAATCACATAGGCCCTGAACTTTCTTTTCTGCGCTTGAAAACTGAGGAAACATATATGTTTTCTCCATCTCAAAGTTGTAAAATTTATTCAAATTAGTCTCTGTGCAGATTAGCTATATATTCCATTACATTGTAATTATTTGATCAGCTTCTATTACTGTAAATAGATTACTTGCTTTGCATGCAGCAAAACTGAGTTCAATTCTTAGCATCCCATGTAATACCTGAACATTTCTAAGAGTGGTTTCATATTACAGTTGAGGATAAAAGAATGAAAGAATAAATAGTATAGTAAGTACTCAGATTCAATATTGTTATCTCTTAATATTAGTCATATTATCTACAGTTTAAATTGTTTAACTGCAGTATAACATGTTTACTATCATTTCAGTAGTTATTCATCATTGGAAACAGCACAGAAATATCTCAATAATAAAAACTAAAAAAAATTTCCATAAGAGTTGAAATTCCACTTTGTGGTATCTATCAAAAAATCCCAAAGAATAGTATTTTGAAAGATATATGTACTTATATGCTATTTTACCAGTATTTACAGTAGACAAGTTATGGAAACTAAAAAACAGATGAGTGGAAAAAAGAAATAGTAGTACATGTAGGAATTTGTGGAACATCTAAATAGAATACATGACTCATCTGTAACAAAAATTTAGCCATGAAATACACTGTTTCATTACTAGCAATCTTGCTGCATATAAAAGTTGAAATAAAAACTGAAAATATAATATATTCAATTAAATTTGACTGGAGCTCAATGGCACAAAATAGTAACAAAATTATAAGATATTTATTTGCTTTGCAGTTGGTATTTACATTTCTTTACATAGATTTTATTATACTTTCTGATCAACCACTATGTTAAGTAATGTTAAATAAGACAGAAATTAAAGTTAACAATTAACATAATTAAAGAAAATGTAATCCCACAAAAATTAAAACTGAAATGTTACGCACTGCTTATAATTTGTTTTACATTTTACTATGTCATATTATAAAGTGTGAATTCAGTGCAGATGCATATCACTGTGGATATTTTCCACTTAATCAAAATTTCCATGGAGATTTTAAGATTAAAAAGATAGAAAATTCAAGGGCATTTCAGCTAGTAAAAATAAAGATTAAGCAATGGAGCAGAGTCAAGGGTTTGCAGTGTTTTATAGAGGCAAAATATCAGACCAATTTTCTAAAGTAAAGAATGCAATTGGGAAGCAGTAAATGATAAATTTACAGATAAATACAAAAACAAAACTAGGAGAATTTTGATGACTAGAGCATTAGTAGGGCTGCATGATTTAGGTTGATGTCAGTTATGAGTTGATTGAGGAAATGGAGATGCAATGTTACAATGAGTGTGGAGTAAAGTTCATTACTAATTGTCTTTATGCTTTCTATATAACTAGAAAGATGGTTTAAAATCATTTGTACTCCTCTTTCTATACATGATTAGCTCATTACATTTTGTAATATAATAAATATAAACTCAATTCAAAGTAATTGTGACACATACTAAAATGGATTTTCATTGAATTGCAAGTAATTTCCCGTAATTGTGTTCAGTCTTACTTATTTGCAAAATATAACTGGAATATATGGCATAGCAGTTATATAGATTTTTGAAGACAGGTATCATTTTAATAATTATGATATGCAGCTAATGATTCATTGATATTGTTTAATTTATTTAACATTTGATTAATCACAGCATAAATAAATAAAAATGTATTCTTTCTACTTTTAAGACCTTTAATTTGCATATACACAGTTAAATCTATCTCTGAGCTAACAAAAAATGATGAATTGTGGATAATGCAAGAAATTTTTAAATATAAAAAGTCTTATGGGGACATAATTCTGGCAAGAATAATTAGAGCAAATGCCACCAAAAGGGATGCACATAAGCTGTTTTGAAGTGTGAAATTTTGTGTAACAGTGATGGTTGAATAAAAGCATGAGGATTAGAGTGTCAAATCAGTACAGACAGAAAAACATGTGAATGGCATATTTAGAAACTGGCACAAAGTTAACTATGGACTGTACTTGTGTCAAAAGGAAGAGTATTATGAAAATTAAAAGACATATGATTAATTGTGATTATTAATATTTTCATGTGTGTATTCTGTGCATGCTCAATTTTGAAGCTGTGAGTGTTTCTAGTGTGGAATGATTAAAAGCCAATCAATATGTTATTTAAAGGGGCCAGAGCAGTGGCACAAGCAGTAGGGCATTTGCCTAGCACACGGTTGACCTAGGGCTGACTGTGGTTTGATCCCCCAGAATCCTATATGGTCCCCCAAGCCAGGAGCAGTCCCTGAGAGTCACTGGGTGTGCCCCAAAAAACAATATGTGTGTGTTTGTCTTATTTTAAATAAGAGCGCAAGTCATAATGGTAGATATATAAATAAACAAAAGGCAGTGTTATAGTAAGATTAATGTCAGAAATAAAACAAAATTTAGAAACTAATTTAAACATCAAGGAATTATAAAAATTTTGTGAGCAAAAGAATGACCTGTGGTATTAAGGATATTTGGTAAAAGGAATTAGCTCTGATAATAAAGAAGTGAAAAATAATTTGGGAATCCATAAACATAAACAAAGTGAACCCCTTTTGAAGATTACTGAGGCATTTCAAGTAAATTATAGAGGTGCCCTTCACCCTACCAAGCAGATGGTAAAGACATCTCAAAATATCGACTGAGGGGCCCGGGAGATAGCATGGAGGTAAGGCGTTTGCCTTTCATGCAAAAGGTCATTGGTTCGAATCCCGGTGCCCCATATGGTACCCCGTGCTTGCCAGGAGCAATTTCTGAGTATGGAGCCAGGAGTAACCCCTGAGCACTGCCGGGTGTGACGCAAAAACCAAAAAAAAAAAAAAAAATAGACTGAAATCTAATAAGTAAAATGTGATTATGTAAGCCAAAATCAAACTCCAAAATATCTGCATAGGTACAAGTATAATTTTCAGTAACTCAATAATGTTGACAAAATTAATAACCTATATAATGTGCATATGAAAGATAAATGTTTTCTTTAATTTTGCCAAAATCACAAATCATATATAAATCACAGTGACAAATTTATGTTATAAGATATAGGGCTAGAGTGATAATACAACGGTAGGGGCTATGCCTTGCAAGAAGCCGGTCCTTGATATCCCATAAGGTCCCCGAAGCCTGCCAGGAACAGCAGAGCCAGGAGTATCCTCCGAGAGCACCGGGTGTGCCTCCAAAGTCCAAATAAACAAAAAAGAAAAAAAAAAAATATATATATATATATACATATACAATCACAAGGAATTAAAAAAAACTCGGGTACTCTAATGATCAATTGCATAGAAAGCCAGTGTGTGTGTGGGTGGCACTTTTGACAAAGCACAGAGATTACTCCTGTATCTACACTCTGGTATGACTAGAGAAGTTCAGAGACTCTACGGGATGTTGGTTGTAAAACCCATCTTGATCATATTCAAATCAAGTACACTACCCAGTAAATATCTCTTCAACCCCCGATTTTAAAATGCTACTGAAATATGATAGAGATTAGTATCACATAAGTGTCTAATAATTATGTACTAGTATCCTTATACATACACTCTAATATTTGAAACCATATTTCAATTATTTTAACTAATTTTAGAGTTTATACTTTTTTCAATATTATCTGCATTTGTATATATTGACATATTAAGTCAATAACATTTTTTCATATATTTATACCATAACACAAAAAAGTGTTTTAGTGGCTTAAAGCAAAAATAATTTAGGAGTCAAAAGACCCTTAGTTTATAATGATAAGTTTAAGATTAGAACTTGTATACTGGGAAAAATAAAGCAAAGATAATAATGCTTCTGGATTTAAAGACTATACTGATATATAAGTATACAAAATGGATGTATTTAATAAAATATATAATCATATAGGTATGTATATTCCTGACTTCTCTTTAAGAAAGTTGAAATGAAATGTTTTATCTTCTATAAAATTTTTAAGGGCCCGGGAGATAGCATGGAGGTAAGGCGTTTGCCTTTCATGCAAAAGGTCATCCGTTCGAATCCCGGTGCCCCATATGGTCCCCCATGCCTGCCAGGAGCAATTTCTGAGCATGGAGCCAGGAGTAACCCCTGAGCACTGCCGGGTGTGACCCAAAAACCAAAAAAAAAAAAAAATTATGCTTTTAGCTATATTGTTTGGTTGTATAAAATCGTGCTTGGTGTTGGAGATGTTTACCCAAGATAAAGTTAATTGATATGCATTTATTAATTATGCTACTAAAATATACACATGTACATATCATACACACATATTTATAGATTACAATTTACATGAATATTATCTCTAACTAGCAATAAAGTTTTTATAGGTGAAACTTTAATCAAATGTAAAACAATAAAAAGAATTTACAAAGCCAAGAGTAAAAACTCATGTGTGGGAATACAAATTTACTTTCTTGGTTTTTTTTTTGTTTGTTTGTTTGTTTTTTGCCTTTCTGTTAGACTTCACTGAAAATGAAAACTATTTGAATATAAAAAGAAACATTTCAGAATGATTTTCTGGTTTCCTAGAGATGACTGTAACTGAGTTTGTTATGAAATCACAAAGTGCTACATATAATTGAGCTTTTCCACTGTTCTAGAGATAGTGAAACCAAGATTCGGGTCACAAAAGTAGGTTTGCATTCATTCTTGCTTCATCCTCCTTGGTTTGAATGGGCCCCATATTTTATTCAGTCCTTTTTTTTATCTTTTCTTGGGTTATGAGAATGCCTTTATATCTTGGTAAAAACAAATATTAAGATAAAGACACTAATAAGATTGGATTGGGGCCAGGGAGATAGCATGGAGGTAAGGCGTTTGCCTTTCATTCAAATGGTCATTGGTTCGAATCCCGGTGCCCCATATGGTCCCCCGAGCCTGCCAGGAGCAATTTCTGAGCATGGAGCCAGGAGTAACCCCTGAGCACTGAGCACTGCCGGGTGTGACCCAAAAAAAATAGGATCATCTATACAAAATGATTCTAGATTTATAATAAGATTGGATTAAGAACAAGTGTGACAGCTTTGCTTTACCTGAATTAATCTCTTAAAACTCTGTTCTCAAAATGTTGTTTTTTTGTTTGTTTGTTTGTTTGTTTTTTAGGTCACACCCAGCAGTGCTCAGGGATTACTCCTGGCTCCATGCTCAGAAATTGCTCCTGGCAGGCACGGGGGACTATATGGGGCACCAGGATTCGAACCAATGACCTTTTTCATGAAAGGCAAACGCCTTGCCTCCCTGCTATCTCCCAGGCCCATCAAAATGTAATCATTTTTGTAGTAGTGTGATTTAAGGCCACAGCATATAAAATTGTAAGACTGAGAAGGGGTGCATCTCAGTCAGTAAGAAATGATGAGATACTTGGGAGATAATAAAAGTATTAAAGTTATTATTATTATGAAGTCAAACAATTTACACCAGTTGTCACCATTGACCGCAAGCAACTTAAGCTTCTGACTTCTAGTTGGATATCTGAGTGTAAACACAATAATACTTTTTTTTTTTTTTGGTTTTTGGGTCACACTGGATAGCGCTCAGGGGTTACTCCTGGCTCCATGCTCAGAAATTGCTCCTGGCAGGCACGGGGGTCCACATGGGGCACTGGGATTCGAACCGATGACCTTTTGCATGAAAGACAAATGCCTTACCTCCATGCTATCTCCCGGGTCTCACAATAATACTTATGAAAATGTACAGAGCACTTTATTGCTTTGTTCATGTCAGTGTTAAATTTATTAACTATGCAGATTGTATCAACATAATCTGGCACTATTACAAGTCCTAAGATTAAGAAAAATATTATAATAGGAAATGCTGAAACTTCTATAAAATGACTTTACTTTGGCTGGGTAAGATATTTGATTTGTGTGTGTGTGTGTGTGTGTGTGTGTGTGTGTGTGTGTGTGTGTGTGAAGAATGTATTTGAGTATAATATATTAAGTGTGTACTAAAATTGTTATAGCACTATGTAGCAGCTTTAAGCTTTACTCTATTTTTATTTAATCCTTTATAAACTTTATTTTATAAACTTTATTTTATGCCTCCACGATTTACATACAGTTGTGCCCAACAGGATTGGTCCATATGTTAATGGTACTTGCCTTTATTGTGTCTACCTTCAATCAAATTCAACAGATTGATGATTGCAATAAGCAATAACCTGATTTTTAACTAAATAGTCTTAATGACCCTACTATTTCAGTTTTATCCCTTAATCTGAATCATTAATCTCGTTAGAATTTACTAATGTTCCTTTTTAGGCAGGTTGCTTGGCATTCAATTAATGTCTTTGGTTGAATAACCTTTCTTTTCTTGCGTTGTGTTTTATCACCAATATTTTTTTTGATTTAAACAACTAGTTTTTCTCTTGTTCTTTCACTTCTGTTTCACTTTAAATACCTTACCAAATATTCTTGAGTCCACTTTTAGTGACTTTATATGTATTTCTAATGTCTTCTGTATAATGTCAAGCACAAAGGTTGACTGTATTTTCTAGTTCAAATTAAAAACCCATTTGTTCAGCTTGACTTATGCTTACTGACAGCTCTGTGTATTTTTTGCTGTGATGTAAATACATGAAGGACACATCCTAAAAACTCACTGCATTATACTCCATCTGTGATTGGAGTAATTACAATGTGTCTACGTTTATATTCTTTTATTTTTCATTAAAGCTGTTATCATGCCAGGACAAGGATAAATAATACCCAATACTTGCCTTTTATTAGCTTTTGCCTTTGTTAAATGTGAATGATGTGAATGGCAATAAGTAAAGCTATAAAAAACATAAATAAAACATTAGCACATTTTAAATAGTGCAGGTGTAAATGTCACTAATGAAGTAAGAATAAATATGTGTGTTAATTACGCTGGCTTACCTATGTGTAAAATGTGAAAGAAAAAGTAGTAATTGACAAGAATGAAAACAGGAAAATCAAGACATTTTTTCTTAAATACTTAATTTTATACTCATAACATTTGAATAGTTTGAGAGTTTGAATTATGTCTAGGACTTTTTCTAGAGAAAAAGAGAACAATGATTTATAAGTCAAATATCAAACAGTCATGATATTCCTCCTAACTTTTAACCTGGTTCATATATAATATAAACATATGTAAATTACATATTACATAATATATGACGATAAGAAATACAGATATTCTAGTCTTCATCATATAGTGTTTCTTCTTATTATTTCAGAGTCAAGTAGATTATAATGTTTATATTTTTAGTTATTTACTCTTTTCTATAAATTCCTGCCATTCTAACTCTTTTTGTCAGAAAGATTATTCCTGGTTCAGAAATTACTCCTGGCAGGCTCAGGGGATATATGAGACACCAGGAATCAAACCCATGTTGGTCACTGTGCTAGGTAAATGCTCTACCCACTGTGCATTCTCTCTAGCCACCTATTTCTTTAATATATATGGAGAGAGATAGAAAAGTTAAGTGTGTTAAAATAATTTTCTTCATATACAATATATTAGAAGATAATATTTAAAGGATTAACTGGTAAGTGAAATTCAGAAACAATAAACAGCAATGTAAAAACAACTATTTGCTTTGCCCCTTGGCTTCATTTGAAAGGAAAAGAGCAGTTTTATTTGAAGTTCATACCTTATTTTGGGAAAGCTCAAGATTTCCATTAGTCAGATTGTGAGTAAATAGCTATGCAGAGATTCAATTATAATAATTTCTCAAGGAGATTTTTCTCTAAAAACCATATAGACTTTTTATGAACATCATCTTTCACTTACAGTCACATAGGTGAAAATGAGAGTCAGCCTACTCGCTTTATACATTTATTTTAATTTAAATATATATATCAAGAGTTATGTTTAAGTCAGTTTAGTTCTTATATAATTGTAAATCTCTTTTTTATAGATGAATACACTTTGGATGAGAGTAATCATCCGTTTATACAACCACCAAACCACAAAATTCAAAATCAAATTTAAGTTCACTACCTTTTGCAGGCAAGATCAAATGTGCTTTAAATGTGAACATAGCCTGTTACTAAGTCATGAGGATTATGTCTACTTTTATAGACTTTGTTGTGTCACACATCGATTTGCATGGTACATTTCACTTTACATTGATGCAAAAGTCATTCTCTTTTAATATGTATTTCCATAAATGACACCACCTTGCAGAGAGCTCCTTAAATTGTAATCTTTCTTTCATGTTAAAACTCTGTCCCCTACTCTCTACAACCAGTCTATCACTTTGTATTTATATCTTTGCCAGACTGTGCTTATATTCCATTGGTTTAAAACTGTTGGTATCATTGATTATCAAAAATTACTTGTTATCCTTTTAACAATTGCCTAGATATTATAAAGCCCTCCCAACAATTTTTCATAAAAATCATCAAGTTTTCATTCATCATGTATTCAAAATTCAGGCACACTTAGAGTCTGAAATATCACTCCTCCCATTCCAGAACACATGATTTCTTTAGTTAGATTTATGTATCTCTACACATATCAGTAATATACCAAAATAAATTACATCAAAACTATCCTTGCATATGCTGTCCATCTACATGAAAAGGTAAACATCACTATTAATTCACTTTTTTCTCATCTGTATCAATTCATGCAACTTAACTAAGGATAAATGTCCATCCTTTCTTATTTCAATCATTACTTCTTCCTATTCTCTAAAATTTAATTAAGTGAATTTCACATCAATCTTGTTTGCATATCATTCATTTATGGGTCATGCACTCAAGTGAGTCTCAGGGTTTACTCCTGGTTCTGTGATAAAAACAAGTCACTGTGTGTATTTTCTAACCCATATTGATTGCATAGAAGGCAAGTGCCTTGTCTTCTGTTATCACCTCCCTAATATTATTTTTCAGAGTCTGAGCTCCGTTTTACTTTGTTCAACAACAAAATGCTTCTGTTTTAGAGTCTTTTCATTTATAACTGGCTATAGACTAGTATACATATCTTATGAATTGCTTTTTTATTTTTTAATATCTTTATTGATTGTCTTTGGGTTTCAGTCATATAAAGAACAAACCCCTTCACCAGTGCAACATTCCCATTATCAATGCCCAAATCTCCCACCTTCCTATCCCCCCACCTTTATTTGAGACAGGCTTTCTACATTCCTTATTTATTCACATTGTTATGTCAGTTGTAGTATATTTATTTCTCTAAATGCATTCACCACTCTTTGTGGTGAGCTTCATATCATGAGCTGGGACCTTCTAGCCCTCATCTTTATTGTCTCTGAGAATGGAACCAGGAATGGAAACAAGTTCCTTTTTCTTAAAACCCATAGATAAATGATACTCTTCTGTGTCTATCTTCTCCCTCTGACTTATTTCACTCAGCATAATATATTCCATGTTCATCCATGTATAGGAAAATTTCATGACATCATCTCTCCTGATGACTGCATAATATTCCAATGTGTATATATACAACAGTTTCTTTATCCATTCATCCGTTGAAGGGTATCTTGGTTGTTTCCAAATTTTGGCTATTGTAAATAGCGCTGCAATGAATATAAATGTGAGGAAGGG
>PVKC010006971.1:14365-30338 GCA_004027635.1 Crocidura indochinensis | reverse complement strand
GTTCTGGGGACCATATAAATGCCAGAGATTGAACCAGACTAGGCTTTCTGTATTATTGCTTTGACTTCTTGAATAGATTTATTTTATTCATTTAATTTTATATCAAAATCTGTATTCAACAAAATATAAACTCATTAGCTAAATTTTTAGCAATTGAGAAAATCAGAGATATACCATAATTTTCCTGTAATGCATCCTGTCTAGTCCTCATCATGTTTAAAATTGCCTGCAATGTTTTAAAATACTTCATTTAAAGATCAGGACACAAATTAAATCAATTCTATAATCTTATTTGAATATCAAAGATTTTCACTTATTTAGATAAACTATCATTCTATAGGTCAATACCAATTATATCACTTTTAGACTGACATATACTGATCTTTAATTTAAGGAAAATGGCACATTCCCGTCTGTCCTTCTAAATCATTTAATTTTCAGAAATTTTCCTCAAAAACCTTTATTATGATTTTGGGCACTCATAAATAATTAACACGTATTTTAAATTAAGATGTAATTTTTCTTCAATTTTTATTATCTAATAATTGCCACCAAATTATCTTCCAATGTATTTTAGAATTATTCTCAGTCTAATCACAATGATATTTAGTATAAAACTTCAAATCTATTTAAAATAAGAATATCACAAATTCATTAGAATGCTATTATGATGCTAACCATGCTCCTGTCATTAATCTCGCTGAAAAATATTATATTATTGCTATCAAGGAAACCAATTAGGCCTGAAGGAAAATGATCTATTGAATTCCTTAAAATTTTACTAATGCCATAGGTCCGTGGTATAAATTATTTGTAGTATAAAATAACAATTACAAAATTCCTAAGCACTTGTCTTTTTGTGTCCAAAGGTCTAGACTAGCTGCATGCCTGAGTAATTGAAATAATCACATTATGAGCATTAGAATCTACTCATAATGTTTTTCTCAAAGTATTTTTTCAATTATTTTCTCAAAATATTTTAAATAATGTTTCTCAAGAGCAGACTAATATTTGAAAGAGTTTTCTCAAGAAGATACTAATTATTTTCTAGTGCTATAAATGCTAGCAATTGATAAGTTATCTGAACTCATATAAAATTATTTCTCATATATAAACATTTACCAAATATTATCTGTCTCTTATTGCTCATAAGTATGTTTATAGAATGAATAAAACTTGGAGCATGATAAACAAAGAAGTAAGCAAATTTAATCTCTCAATAAAAGTCCTTTTACACCAAATAGAACATAATAATATATCAATGTTTGGTCTAATAGAGATAATATAAATAAATTACGCTAAATAAAGCCTAGTCTACATGATGAATATTAAGCCATACATATAGAGAAAAAATATTTAAGTTAAAACAATTTATATGATTTATACAACATTTTGTTTCATCTAAAACAAAAATTTCATATAAATGTTTAAAAAACTTCAAAACTAAATTTAAAGAATTGTATAATACTTGTGGAAATGACTTTATGGGACATTTGGGATAATCTGATGTGTTGGGCCTTGCTTTGTATATCGATCCAGATTTTAAACCTAGAACCACATAGGATCTGCAAGCTCATGGCAGGAGTAATTCCTGAGAGTAGAACTCGGAGTAAGCCCTGAGCATTGTTAGGTACTCAAATCAAACCAAAATAATTTAACATAATGAATAAATTACTAAATTATATTATTTAGTAAATGTTAAAAGAAAAAAAGAAGAAATGTAGTAATTTTTAGAAAGAAAGGAAAAATAAGACCACAGCAAGTTATTAAATGAATTTAAATTTTTTATGTATATAAATAAGTTATGGGGACTAGTAAAGATGTATGCCTTAACCTGGGAAACATCAGAATTATATTACTTGGGAGAGTTTAGTATTAATGAGGGCAGGCAAACCCAGGTTCAAGTTGCTGGCATATGCTACATGGTCCCCCAAGCATTGCCATAAGTGATTTCTGAGTGCAGTCATGAGTAATCCCTGACCACCACTGGGTGTGCCCCCCTAAATCAATCAATACAAATAAAACTATTTGCTCCATATGGAATTACAAAGAACATGACGGTTTCCCTTCTGATACATAGCTTTCTATACCTGAAAATGTCAACTTCAAGGATTCAAGAATGAGACATGAAAAACTATGTGCTTGTAAAAGAATTACAATGTAGAGAAATACAATGTTATTGCATAAAAGTTTGATAACTAAGAAAGTCTAGCTTGTAAAATATTAAGGATAGCTGGTGTCTAGATTTAATGAAAAATTAAGCATCAATTCAAAAATATCAAAGGGAAGAGTTGTGGAGACTGGCTAACAAAATGAATAATAAGGCATCACTTAGTCATCCTTTCTTATATGAGCATATACAAGTAGAACAAGTATATATCTTTACAAAAGCTTCTCTCGATTTTCATAGTCATAGAGAAAAATCCCAGGATAGTAGTTTCCCTTAGTTCAGGGATCATCTTGTTGCTATTTTAAAATTAGCCTGCCATTATTTTCTTTTATTTGTTGTTAGACTGTTTTATTTATCTTAAAATAAGCTTCATTTTTGGAGGCCTGAGTGGTAGCACAGCGATAGGGCTTTTGCCTTGCACGCATCTGACTCAGGACAGACCTGGGTTCAATACCCAGATCTCCAACATAGGAGTGATTCCTGAGCGCATAGCCTGGAGTAAATCTTGAACGCTACCAGTGTGGCCCCAAAACCGAGAAAAAAACAAAACAAAACAAAAATAAAAACCAGCTTTATTTTAAATAATTTATTTCTGGGGGCCAAACTGAAGAGTGTGTAGAAGATTTTTCTGGCACATAGATGACCTGGATTAATTTCTCTGCATCTCTTAAGGTTTCCCAAGCACCATCAGGAGTGCTGAATGAGCACACAACTAGGATTAACCCCTGAGTAGCTGCGGGTGTAACCCAAAACCAAAACAAAACAAAATATCATTTTACTGACCTATAAACTTTTTAAAAGGTGAATTTATGGAAGGAAAATATTTCTCTTTATTCTGATCTCATAGACAAATGTGAAGTGAAATAAGTAGTTACAAGATTATGAACAGATCTCGTTGTTTTGGTTCAGTTGAATGCAAGGAAATTGTCCCACCAGCTGGATTAATCAAACCACCCCTCAGGTAATTTTTTGTACAGAAAGGCTTTACATTCAAACCTGTAGAGACTAAAATACTGTAAACCAAATAATAGTATATGTTTATTATACTGCATGTCATAACGTACACAAATATACTTCCTCTAATGTGATACTTGAATTTATTTTTGAAACATTACCCACTCATCTGTATTCAAAATAATAATAGTGACTGACATAAGTTATCAAATATTACCTTTTTCAAAAAAAATAAAGAAGCAGCAGAGTATGGGAGACATGTTATTTATCTATTCAAAATTTAAACTATTTTAATAATTTTATAATTACCTTGAACTATTATCAGTTATTGTTGAAATTATCAAAGTATCTCAGATATGTTAATTGAAAAATACTAACAAAATATTACATTTATTCACAAGTGCTTCAAGTAGTTATAGAGAAAACTGTAAAATAATATACTTGAGAACCAGAAAGAAACAGTGGTTCTCAAACTACGGCCCGCGGGCCACATACTATATTTGTTCCCATTTTGTTTCTTCACTTCAAAATAAGATATATGCAGTGTGCATAGGAATTTGATCATAGTTTTTGTTTTTACTATAGTCTGACCTCCAACGATCTGAGGACAGTGAACTGGCCCCCTGTTTAAAAAGTTTGAGTATTAATTAAACAAAAATAAATATTAATTGTGTTGAGAAAATTACAGATACTATTTGTTGCTTTAATAAACTATATATTATATATACCATAAAAGCATAGAATATTACTAAATAACAGTTTTCAAAAAATGGAACTCTGAGGAGAGAATTTTTTTTGTAAAGATTTGCCTTATTTTTTATATAGCATCTTTAAGCAACAAGATTACAAAAATGGCTGTGGTTGGATTTCATTTATAAAAAGAACACCCCCATTTCACCAGTGCTACCATTTCCACCACCAATGTCCCCATCAGACCTCCCACAATCCCTGCCTGTATTGATACAGGCATTTAATTTCTCTCACTCACTACCATTGTCATGACAGTTGTCAGTGTAGGTTATTTCTCAAATTGTATTCACCACTCTTTGTGGTAAGATTCGTATCATGGGCCTTTCCTTACAGCTTCTCATCTATATTATCTCTGTGCATTATTATCATAATGTCTTTTATTTATCTTAAATATCATAGATGAGTGAGGCTATTCTATGTCTATTTTTTCCTCTGATTTATTTAATTCAATAGATTATTTTCCAAGTCTATCCATGTATAGGAAAATTTCATGACTTCATTTTTCCTGATGGTTGAATAATATTCCATTGTGTATATGGACCCCAGTTTCTTTAATCTTTCATCTGTTGAAGGGCGGCTCAGTTATTTTCAGAGTCTGGCTATTGTAAATAGCACTGCAATGAATGTTGGTGTGTCAAAGGCATTTTTTATAGTGTTTTTGTGTCCTAGGTTATATCACTAGAAGTGTTTAGGTGTATCAAATGAGCCCAATTTTAATTTTTTTGAGGAATCTTGATTTTGTTTTCCATACAGGAAAAATAAGTGGCATACCCACCAGCACTGAGTCTAGTTTCTTTCTTCCCACTGCTCACCAGCACTAATTATTCTTGTTTTTATTTATTTATATATTTATTTATTTATTCATCTATTTTTGTGATGTGTGCCAGTCTCTGTGGCGTGAGATTTAAACCAAGGTATATGAGATTCTGAGATTGTAATATAAATAGAATTGCTTATTAATGTCCATTTATTTTCTATCATTATTTGTGTATGTGAAGGCCATTGATTTTTCCATGTTAATTTTGTAGCCTGCCACTTTGCTATATGAATTTATTGTTTCTAGGAGTTTTGTGGTAGAGTCTTTAGGGTTTTCTAAATATAGTGGCATAGCTTCTGTAAACGGTGAGAGCTTGACTTCTTCCTTTTCTATCTGGATGCCTCTACATATTTTTCTTTCCTAATTGCTATGGCAAGTACTTCCAGTACTATATTAGATAAGAGTGATTTGAGGTGACAGCCTTGTCTTGTACCAGATATTAAAGGAAAGGCTTTTAATTTATCTCCATTGAATATAATATTTACCATTGGCTTGTGGCAAATGACATTGACTAAGTTGAGAAAAATCCCTTTCATTCCCACTTTCTTGAGAGTTTTATCATGAATGGGTATTGGACCTTATCAAATGCTTTTTATGCATCTATTTATATGATCATATGATTTTTATTTTTCCTACTGTTGATATATTATTATTTTAATATGTATATGTCAAACCATTTTTTACGTCTCTGGAATAAAAATTACTTGATCATGTGATTGACCTTGATGAAACTTTGGATCCTATTTGCTAGGATTTTGTTGAGTATATTTGCATTTATATTCATCAGAGCTATTGGTCTGTAGTTTCCTTTTTTTTTACAACATTTTTCTCTGCTTTTGGTATAAGGATGATGTTAGCTTCATAAAAGTATTTGGTAGAAGGTCCTCTTAAAAGGTTTTAAAGAATTTGTTAGTGAATCCACCTGGGCTTGGGCTTTTATTTTTGGGAAGGATTTTGACTATAACATTAATTTCTTCAATAGTGATGGATCTATTTAGACATGCTAGATTATCTTAGTTAAACAGTGGAAAATTATGATTCCAAGAATTTATCCATTTCTAGGTTCTCTTATTTCGTGGCATAGTTTTTCAAAGTAATCTCCAATTACCCTTTGAATTTCTATGTTATCTATACTGATTCCCCCCCTCCTTTTTCATTTCTAATTTAGTTTATTAAGTTTCTTTTTTGGGAGTTTTCTTCTAATGCTTCATGCCATTCATATGTGAAAAATACTCTTAGATTAAGACAAATTAAACTCTTATTAGCAAAACCATTTCAAATTAGGAAATTGAAAATGCCTTAATTAAATTTTCTCTAAAAGAAAACATAATATAGTAGCCTTCAATTTTGTAAGCACCATATGTGTAATGTTCTCACAAACCCTGTCCTAAATTTTGTTTTACTTCAAAAATTACTCAATGTATAAATACCTTTTTATCTTTAACAGTTATTAGTGGAGAGTACTGCAAGACCATGAGATTTACCATAAATTTGTATCACATGCAGCATGAAAGTACAAAGTTTTAGAACTCATTCAATATCTGTGAATCAGATTCATAATAGTTGTATACATTAATCTATGTCATATCTGCTGGTTGTTTATTATGCATCATTTATCTAATTAGCTATATTGACCAAAGTTTGTTCTTAATCTTTTTACAACCTATTGTATAGATGCACTACAGTTTTTTTGTTTTGTTTTGTTTTTTATCCACAACTGTTTTTAGGGCACTAGGGCTGCTTTTAGATTCTGGCTATTGTGAATAATGCTTCAATGAACATAGTAATATAGTAATAAAAATGACTTTAAATCATTATATTTTTGTCTATATCCCTAGAAATGGTAATTCTGGATCATATATAAGCTCAATTTACAGCTTTTTGAGGAATATTCAAATTGTTTTCTAAAAAGGCTAAACAGGTTCACAGTCTCAACAACAAAGAAAGAGAGTTTCTCCTATGTCACCACCTCAATATTGGTTGTTCTTGTTCGTTGTGATGCATGCCAGTCTCTATGTTGTAAGGTGATATCTCATTGTTTTGTCTTGCATCTCCCTGATTATCAATGATATGGAACATGTATTCATGTGCTTTTGGCAATTTGTATTTTTTTTAGGAAATGTATATTCATTTCTTCCTCCCATTTTGGATTGAATTAAATTATTTTTTTCTTGCTAAATTCTACCAGTGTCTTTTAAATCTTAAATGTTAATCACTCATCAGGTAGGTAATGGGTGGACAGCTTCATCATTTCATGGGAATAGCAGTCAGTGGTTAGGAAAAGTGAAGTCATGAAATTTGCTTATTCATAAATGAATATGAATAGTATGCTGAGTGAAATGAGACAGAGGGATAGATATAGAAAAATTTCAGTCATTTGTAGGATATATAAATAGTATGATGGAGTCAGAGTGGTGTAGCAGTAGTAGCGCGTTTACTTTGCACACACGGCTGACCTAGGACAGACCATGGTTCAATCCCTCAGCATCCCATATGGTCCCCAAAGCCAGGAGCGATATCATAGTGCATAGCCAGGAGTAATCACAAGGTGTGGCCCAAAAACCCCAAAAAATGTATTGTAATGATATCCAGATACTTAAATCCAGATATTTAATTTATTTGTTCTTGAAGCTCAGCTGGGTTTACTAATGTGTTACTTCTGGCTTTGCATTAAGGAATTATGTGTGGTGGTGTACAGGGGACTATTAGGGATACCATGGATTAAACACAGGTCAAAAACATGCAAGGCAATTGTCTACATGCTATATTATGGCTCTGGCCTGATATTATTTTTTAATATTCTTATATCATTAAAGTTTTTGCTAGGTAAATTAATTACTTTTTATACCAGTGTGTGGTGGCAACTGAACATATTTTGGAATTTTATGGTTCTATTCAAATATTTATGTAAACTAATGCAAATTAAAATATTCATTATTGGTGTTGACCAGTGGGCTGGCATAATACCAATGTTTTCATGTTTCCCATAAATATTAATTTGTCTGACTCACTTGAGACTTCTGCAAATAGGTTTATGCTTCCATTGCCAATATTACATTAGATCAAAATCAAGAAAATTATCTGTGCTTTCTCATAAGAATGTTCACTTAGTAAAAAACTAACCCTGAGTGACTTTTTAACAGGGGCTATTCAAAATGAATTACTGCTCATGTCCATGATAATGTCAGTTTGACAAGACTCTTGGGATAATTCATTTTCCAAGAATTTAGATATAGGGCTTCCATACTGGTGAAATTTAACTATTAAAAATGCTCTGATTATTAGGTTTGAAAAATAATCTCTCGAAGAGAAGAACATTTTCCCTCTGCAAGTTTGGAAAAAATGTTCATAAAGGCACAGTTATATATTCCACAAACTCCAGACTGATAGGGACACAAATTCAGAGCTACATGGAAATTCCATCAATTATTTACAAAAAGAACTTTATGTATTTCAGAAATAAATGACACATTACAGTAAAATTCCTGGATACTGGTAGTGCTTCAGTTATACAAAACTGGATTCAATTTTTATATTGTACCTGATTATATGTAGGAAGCCTACCCAATTTTATTTTATGTATATAGTTAATAAGCAAATACTCAATACTATCTCCTTTGTAAAAATAAGAACTCTAAGTCTGAGGATTGAAATATGTAGCTCCAAGGCACAAAGATAATAGAAAAACAGAATACAATTCCAAAAAATAATTATACCTATAGAAAATCAAATACTTGGGCAAAAGTTTCACATTTTATAGCATTAAAATATTTAGGAAAAAGAATAAATACAGGTGGGCATGTATCTCAACAAACAAGTTCTTTCCTTGGGTTTATGAGACCCTGTTTTATTTTTCCTATAAAACACAATCTAACATTTCATTTTATCATATATCACTATCAGTAGAAAAGTGATTAACAGAAGTACAAGATTTTTTAAGAGGGGGACATCCTGTGGCACTCAGGATTTAGCCCTGACTCTGTGCTAAGAAATCACTCTTGGCTTGGGGAAACCATATGGGATGCCAGGGATTAAACCCACATTTGTCCTGGGTTAGCAACATGCAAGTCAAACTCCCTACTGTTTTGCTAACTCTCTGGTCCTAGAAGTACAGAGTTTAAAAAATTATTTATGAAAAATTAAGCATTTGGGGGCTAGTGAGATAGTAAAGGAATTAAGGTAGTACATGTCTTACATGCAGTTTAAAACAGATTTCAACATTGCATCGGCTCATGCTATCTCCAGATTCACCTTGAAAATATCTATGTGTTCCTGTTTTTGGGCAGCCCAGATCAACATGGCCTTTCAAATACTGTATTATCATAGTTTCATATTGAACGAGCAACCTATTTAGCTAATTATCATCAATACTAGGTCCTAGGTCTCCTGATCACAACTTGAAAGCTTCATTACCACAACTACATAATAATTACTAATTTGTTTTAGCTTTTATAGTATCTAAAGGGGGAAAAATGACTAAATTCTTAAGGAGAGGATACAAGTAATTAAAATAGATATGACTTCCACATTCCTTGGATTGAAAATAAAATCTATAAACTGACATCCTTTTCCATTAAACTATGAGGTAGAATGGAGTTGTAGTATAATGTATTGAAGAATACAGCGTCAATCTAGAACACTCAGAAATACGGAAGTAGCAAGAGGGAAGGAAAATAAGCTACTTAGAGTTGCATAAGAAACCTACCAGTTCTAGAATTCCCTCAAATAAACCTCTAAATTCTTAAGTTAGAAGAAAATAAAAATGCATGCGTAGGACATCCTAAGAAGCGAAGGGTCCACGGAGGCTTTCATGAGAACACACTTTTACTTTGTTCAAGTTCTAGAAATTTGGAACAATTCCTAAATAATACCGATGATGACATCATATATGTATGTAAGCATTTACCTATCAATAATAAATACCATAACTAACAACAAATAGCTGTGTCAGATGTATTAAGAAACCAGTTTCTTTATTAATTAGACTTTGCTATATTCAAAGATGCTATTGCTTCTGAAGCATGTTGGTTTTCTTTTTCACTTACTAAAACAAGATTCTTGATAATAGGATAGATAATATCAAAAATAATTATTAATCTGACAGGTAGTTGAGATTATTGAACATGTGCAATTAACCAGGTACCACAAAATTTGACACAGTCTGGCCGAAAATTAATTGAATGTAAAAATTATTTTATTTATTGCTCATCAAAACATCTCACTTTCCTGAGTTTAATTTATTTGGAAATCTAGTAGTTTCTCTTCTAAGCAGCCTTCTATTATCTATTAAGCCTTTAGGATACTACTAAAGAAAAGTCTAAATGTGAGCTATCAAGAATGCAAGATTCAATAGTTATAGTCTAATAGGAGATATCTTACCTTGAAAGATTGTAATTTGCAACTCCTTACATAAATTACAAAACTTAGGTTGTGAAGAATCTACTTTAGATTCTTCAAAATCTTTTTCTAAAATTATTAAATGGGTATTCTTGTGACTATATATATGTCTGTGTGTATTTGTGTATATATGTATATACATACATGTATATATAAATTGGTTAGTAAGTTATAAAGAGAAGTCTTTACAATGCAAAAATATTTTGTACCCAGAAATTGCTTTTGGCAGAATTGGGGGACAATTTGGGGTGTCAATAATCAAACTCAAGACGGTCATATGTCAAAGTCCCTACTGTGCTATTGTTCCAGCCATATAATGCAAAATATTTTTGGGTTTTTGGGAAGGGGTTTTGGTGGCACACCTGGTGATGCTCAGGGGTTACTCCTGGCTATGCACTCAGAAATCATTCCTGGTTTGGGGAACAATATGGGAACTGGGAGATCGAACTGCTGTCTTAGGTTAGCGAGTGCAAGGTACATGCCCTGCCACTGTGCCACTGCTCTGGCCCCAAAGTTAAATATTCTTATTTGAAGTAACATCACCCTAGAAAATAACTTTTTTATATAAATTAGTATATTTATCTTTTCAATAATAATCATCTCTGTAGTGAAAGTGTGAGATAAATCAGATAATTCAGCACACATAAAATATTTTATTTACATTGAAGTTTAAATTCTGGACCTTTTATTCTTTTATATAATGACTACAATGTCCAAAAGTAAAGCAAACATAAAGGGCTTGAGTGATAGCACAGTGGCAGTGCTTTTGCATTGTCATGGTTCCGTCCCTGACATTCTATATGGTCCCCTGAGCCTGCCAGGAGTGATTACTGAACATAGATGTACACTCTGAGCACCAGTAGATGTGGTGCTAAAACCTAAATATAAATAAATAAATAAATAAATAAAGCACACAGCGAGTAAGTAGTAAGTAAGTCAGCTAAAGTCAATTTTAACACTAAACTAAACATATACAAAACTGGAGCCAAGTAAACCCTACCCAATATATTTAATGCGTAAGTAGGTCAGAAGCCTAAAGCTTAAAAATAAATTAAGTTCTCAAAGAAGAGAAATATATAAAAATTAAAATTAAATTAAAATTAAATTCAGTTAAATATGGCTAACATATTTTAACAATTTAAGTTAATAGGGATAAACCATAAATAACTAATAAGCAGATCAAAATATTTTATTCTAACTCTGTGGACCTAAATATGTTTGGTCAATACATAGTCCTAATTATAGCTTCTAATTGTGTAATATTAATGACCTTTTGTCCTAAATAACTTAAAAAGAAGAGAGTATAGATATTTTATATAAAGTCTATGATTCATTTGTATTAGGAGTTTATCTGACAACCTCCATGTATTTGCTTGTCAGTAAAACAAACAATACAGACCATATGGACATTAGTAGAATTTAGAAAATATACCTGAGCAAAATAAATGTAATGCTATAAAATGAGAGTCACTGATTTCTGATTAGATTGTACTTCTTGTCAGCAATTCTTACTAGAACCGATATAATTTTGTCCAATTAGATAAATCACTATTAAAAATACTTTTGACCTAAAGTCAATATTAACTTGGGCAGTATATACTTATTTCCATTTTAATTAATTCCTTCCTACTTAATGTTCACTTGCTGAGGTAGGTAATAAGGTGAGAAACATATATGGTATAGGAAAGTGTTCAAACAGGTAGAGAAGGTGGTATTGATAGTATAAATTCTTATATATTAAACTCTATTAGAAATAGTACTGCATGGGGCCAGAACAGTGGCACAAGTGGTAAGGTGTCTGCCTTGTCCGTACTAGCCTAGGATGGACAAGTGGTTAGATCCCCTGGTATCCCAAATGGTCCCCCAAGCCAGGAGCGATTTCTGAGCTCATAGCTAGGAGTAACCACTGAGCGTCACTGGGTGTGGCCAAAAAATAGAAATAGTACTGCAAACCACAGTGTAAAATTTTATGTGTATAAGTTATATATAATTTATAAGTTATATATACATATATATATATATATATAAAACTTATCTTGTTTTTAAGTATTTTAGAAGCAGACTGGTGGAAGGCAAGTGGGATTAAGAAAGTACTGGGGAAGAAATTGGTGTTGAAACATTATGTGCCTAAATTATAATCATATTTAATTTTGTGATTTCATGGTGAGTATGTAAAAATAATATGCAAACAAAGTTGACTTGTTTCAAATACAAAATATTATAATTACCTGCAGTCCATTAAACATTGTAATTATCTGCAATTATCATAAAATAAAAATATGGATAAAATGCCTTCTACTGCCTTCTAAGAACTTAGGATATAATAGTCACAAAAAGCATTTTTAGTTACTTATATGATAATGACCAGTGATAATAGTTTTCCTATTATTGAATTTAGTATCTTATAAATACATTCAAAGTTCAAGGTGGAAATGAGATAGTTATTCAAAGCCTTTTTATGATTAATAAAGCAAAACTAAGAGAATTTAAATGAATTTCCTAAGGTCAAAGCCTTAATCATAACTTTGGACTCAGGCTAAGTTCTCTCTCAACAGTTGCTGTTTTCTTAACTGCTTTGAATCTTAATATTTACATTTTTGGCAACTGAAACATGCAAAAAAGACAGCTAAGAAACCTAAAAATATAATAAAAGCTGCATTATCTATAACCATTTATGAAATACTAAATTAGCTAACTGTTACATCCACTTTGCGATATTTAATGTATTCAACATTATGGGGCACTTATGGCAAAGGAACATTAACTTCATTCTCCTTTCCCCAAGGCACCTGAATGGGAAATAAACAAAAGTGCAGTGGGAAAAGGGTGTGATAGCTTTTAAAAGTCATCTTATCTCTGCATTAGTATTTATATAGCTAAGCCTCTAGATGCTTTTCCAATTTACTAAGCTTGTGACTTTTCTACAACATTCATGCAGAGTTTACATGCTTTAAACATTGCATTATATCCAAATTTTCCAAAGGGAATTTATATAATAATTCAACTGATCCTTTTTCGGAATAGCTTAGCTGGCTTCATTGAGTGGATTACAGAGAATTTGGGTCTAAATCTAGTTGGAACTTTGATTACATACAGCACACTGATGATAAATTATTTTGGTGGGAGAAAATAAGGTGAAAAATGATCTTTGTAGTGAGTGTTATGAACAAAAAAGTGATAAATCGTTAATAATTTTTGTAATCTTTAAAATCCAAAAAACTATTTATTAAGGGTATTTTTGTTTTTTGTTTTGTTTTAGTTTTGGTTTTTGGGTCACACCCGACAGCGCTCAGGAGTTACTCCTGGCTCTATGCTCATAAATCGCCCCTGGCAGGCACAGGGACCATATGGGATATTGGGATTTGAACCACTGTCCTTCTGCATGAAAGGCAAATGCTTTACCTCCATGCTATCTCTCTGTCCAATATTAAGAGTATTTGAAAAAAAAATTGGACTTGTTAAAAACTCAGACAATTCAGTAATAATCAGTTCTAATCTATTTGCATGTAAGTTGGGAAATAGTGTCAGAAACTAAGTTATACATTACCCACAGTCATTGATTCTGAGTTACAGGGATCTAATCACAATGTTTTTGAATATGTAGAACTACATTTCATATACTTATGGATAGATGTTCTATAATCAAGAATTCTAGGTAAAGGGTGATCTTTTTTTTTTTTTGGTTTTTGGGCCACACCCGGCGACGCTCAGGAGTTACTCCTGGCTATTCGCTCAGAAGTCGCCCCTGGCAGGCACGGGGGACCATATGGGGAACCGGGGGATCGAACCGTGGTCCGTCCTAGGTTAGCGCTGGCACCTTATCTCCAGCGCCACTGCCCGACCCCCGTAAAGGGTGATCTTGACCATTCATTCTTATTAAACTACAAATTAACTTACCCATATCATGCTGTTATAAGCATCATAGAACTTGGATACTCATGTTAATCTTGAAATGAGAGTAAATATATTTTAATATGCATGACATTATGAAGCCAAGAAAACAATTCTAAATGCAAATCCCACTAGATGATGATTTACATTCATACATCTTTATGTTCCTTTACTAATATACCATATAGTGCTTACTAAAATTAAAATTATATATACTAAACTAATGATGAATCTCAATGATTTTTGCAAGTAGACTGGCATTTCTAGAGAAGTAAGTAGACCTATTTTATCTAAATATTGTTGGTTTGAGTATATTTAAAAAATAATTTAAATTTTTATGTAGAAAATAGAAAAACATGCCTTAGGCAGAAAGGCAGAAAAGTTAGTAATTTTGCCCATATAATCGTCTTATTACTATAAGTATCTGCAGTTATTTTCCTTTGTTTAAAACTGCGTAGTCAATTTTCACTCTGCAGAACATACACACTAAATTCTTCCAGGAAAAAAATATCATTTTTAAACTATTTTGTAGCATAGTGTGCAATCAGATACGAAACCATATATTGTCAGTTTTCTTCAAATGCCTTTCTATTTCTTATCTGCAAAACAAAGAGTAAAATGGTTACGATCATAGTCATTTAGAATTCCATTCTAATATACATTCTTTTTTATCTTTGGTTTTTAGGTGACACCTGGCTATCTGGATGGCTTATTCTTGACTACTAATTCAGTGATCACTCCTGATGGTCTAGAGATAATACGGCATGTTAGGGATCAAACTATGTCGGCCTTATGTATGCATTGGATGGCTCTCAAATTCTTGCCATATTGTTTATACACAGTATATATATTTTTAACTAGAACTTTAGGTAAAGTATGAGAATATTAAAATATACTTAGTGTAAGATTTGTTTTTTTGTTGTTGTTGTTGGTTTTTGTTTTTTGGGTTTTGTTTTTGCCGTACCTGGAGGCGCTCAGGGTTCCTCCTAATTCTGCATTCAGAAATCAGTCCTGGCAGGCTTGGAGGACTATATGGGATGCCAAGAATCGTCATGCTGAGGATGTTGGTTTTACCAGGATTCGTTCTGGGTCGGCCACTTGCAAGACAAACCTCCTATTGCTATGCCATTACTCCGGTCCCCTAGCATAAGTTTTAAGTTTACAAAAACTTGTATATTTTTGCTTTGTAATTATTTTTACCAATAGTATATGATTAGTAATAGCTGGCTTTAAGAAGGGCTATTCAGATTGGAGCATAGAATACAAATATATGTATGTTTATAATTATGAAGTTATGCTACATATATGTACATATATAACATATACTTATATATAGAGAGTTATGCATAAAACTGATTTTTATCATTGTGGTGTTACTATGATAATTAAAATATTGACTTGATTGTGTAATTTCAAATTACTAATTGGAAGTACAGTGCTTTCTGAAACATGTTTAATATTGACAACCATTATCTTTTGAGGCTCCTAGATAATGTTCAAATTATATAGAAAAAAGAGTTTGGTACAAAATTTACCTAGTAGGGATTTTTATAACTTTGACTTTAATAGTTCTTAGCCAGTATATGTAACAAACTACTAGGTTGAGCTATTATGATTTTCTCAGTCCTTAGGATGGCTCCATTGCCTCACTGTCACTCTTCACTGCTCTTCTATTTCTACTTAATCATGATACTATTTTGTAAATTACTAACAACACCTGACATTTGCTTTGCATAACTGATTACAAGAAAAATCTACATAGCTTTATATAGTGGGCAGCTCAAGAGTAAACTTTTATTTTGGTATTGCTGCAATATTTTTTAAAATTGTATTAAAACTATTGTGAATTATAATGTCATTCATAGTTGGGTTTCAGACATACAATGAATCAGGGCCAATCCCAACACCAGTGTCATTTTCCATTACCAATATTCCCAGGTGCATCCCATAACAATCCCTGATACTACCCCCCCCCACAGCCTATCAGTATAACA
>PVKC010006971.1:0-14265 GCA_004027635.1 Crocidura indochinensis | reverse complement strand
AATTTACATTAGTTCTGGCCCCATGAAATCTATTGCAGTCATGGTGAAATAAATCTAAAATTAGATTCTTTTGATCACTTGATAATAAATTCCTGTTCTGAGTAGGAACAATACTGGATTTTTGGATTTTCCAGATTTAGTGCTAGTCCAGAGACTACATGTGACTCTACATATTCCAGTTATTTTCTTTACCCATACACATGTTCTAATCAAAGACTGTAGATTCCTTCATATATGGTTATGAAAAAATATGGTCCCTATGCATTTCACTCAATATAATTGGGTCTCTTTAAGAAAACTGTCTCCTCATTCAAATGATTTTTGGAACCAGAAATTAGATGATTGAAAATGCTATATACATTTAGACCAAAATGTTGGTGTGATTACTGATTTTCATTTTTTGTTTGTTTGTTTGTTTTATTTGCTCTTGCTATTTTTAAGGATTGGGTTCCATGTTCCTTGTCGATTCAATATGGCTCCTGACACTGCAATGCTAATCTTCTAGAGCTGAAAGAGGAAGAAGCCACAACAAATTTGTTTCTTTTTGTTTCATTTTGAGTCAGACCTGACAATACTCAGAAAATAATCCTTAATCTGCACTCAGGATTCACTTCTAGTGGTGCCTGGTGAACATATAGATGCTGGCAATTGAACTCAGTTCAACAGAATACATGGAATGTGCAGTACCTACTGTAATATTACTATGCCCTAATACTGAGTCCTTTAATCCACTCAGAGAAAGACATACCATAATCTTTCTCCTCAGATTACTTTTAGGAACCAGGTAACAAATGGAG
This sequence comes from Crocidura indochinensis, assembly GCA_004027635.1. Lineage (NCBI taxonomy): Eukaryota > Metazoa > Chordata > Mammalia > Eulipotyphla > Soricidae > Crocidura > Crocidura indochinensis. Next base: position 13,468 of record PVKC010006971.1, on the reverse strand, counting down.
GTGCTGCCTCATGCAACCAGAACTCTGGAATATCAGAAAAATAAAAAATTCTGAATCAGAATTTCCATTGTGGAAAACTGCCTTTCTGCTTCCACTGTAGTCTGGGCTTCTGCCTTATTGGTACTTGCTTTGCTTTCTGCTTGGTGAAATAAAAAAGCTTTTCATGAGCTCCAGTTCTGCTGAGTAATTCTATCCTCTTAGCAGAGAAAGAACCTACCACGTGTGGTGATTTTTTCAATAAAATTCAGAAAATTAATTGCAAATTTTCTAGTATTTGAATTCAGGCCAAAGAGATTAGACTTCATTCTGTGCTCCAAAGAGAATCATTCATGAGTAGGTAATTTCACCATTATTAAATAGAAATAAAGGATTTTTCCAGAAACATCCAAACATTGAATAACTAATAAAGTGATAAAATGAATTAGGAAGCTATGATAATGACATAATATAGAATTAAAAGGATATAGGTAGAATAAATTAAAATTGAGAAATTCTGAAAAAATGAATATTAACTGAATGTTCATGTATATATGAAATATAAACAAGTCAAATGGGTCAGGCAAACATGAATATTAAATTTTTTGTTTTATTTGCTTTTGGGCCACAACAGGTGATGCTCAGGGGTTACTCCTAGCTATGAACTCAGAAAGCACCTCTAGCATTGGGGATCACATGGGATGCCAATAATTGAACCCCTGTCTGTCCTGGGTCAACAGAAAACAAGGCAAACCCCGTGCTACCTCTCTGGCCACTGAATATTAAATTTTTATATAAAGTTAGTACCATCAGCACTGATAGAAGATAAAAGATTCAGATAAAAATCACCTCTATACAATTCATGGCAAAGTTAAAGTACTAGACAATCAAAAATGAATGAATCTAGATGTAGATCTAGATTCAGAATTAATAAGATTTTGGACACTTAACGATGAGAATCAGTAATATTGCAATGGCACGCACTTGTAATGGAAAAGCATTCAAGCTATGTAGATAAATCTTAAAACTTAGGCACAACCTAAGAGGAGATATCCCTTTAAGGAAGCAAGATGAGGGGGATACATGTAGGAAGAAAATGGATATTTGATCATTGAAACCCAAGAAGAATGAACAAACAACAGGTGTATCAAGAGAATGAACGAAAGGGATACTGCTACTTTATAATCTGGGAATCAAAGATTAAGGAGTATAAGTTAATTTAATAGGCATACAGCTTGAGAGAAGTTAGAAAGTACTAGATTTAAAAAATAAACTGAATAAAAAAACGAGTGCTGTAAAAAAATGTAGTCTCTTATTTGCAGGATTCAGAAAAAAGGGAAACATTATATATCTAGAAATCACCTTGAGCGAATATTTAATTTGAGACGTGGGAATTTTGGATGTGAAAATAGATTCTGGCAGATAATCAACCTGAAAATGCTGTATATAAATGAAATGATTTTTAAGATTTTTCTTACAGCGATTATGTGGAAAAATTTGAAACAAAGGATATTGACAGAACAGTGATATAGCAAAACATGTTAAGTTTCTGTAGCCCACTTAGGTTCAATTTCGGCACTTTGTATGGTCTTCTGACCACTATCAGGAATGATTACTGAGCACCTAACCAGGAATAGTTTTGGAGCAAAGCAAGAGCATAGGCCAAAGCACCAAAAGAAAAGAGAAGATTATGAGTTAAGAGAGGTTAATTGGGGAAATAAATTTAATACTTCTCTGAAAAACAAAGGGAGTCAAATTATAGAAAGGATAAGCACACATTTGGAAAACAGCAAATTTAAAGGTTTAGTTTGGTTTTATTTTAGGATAGCCTTGATTCAAGCAAACGACAGAGGGGATTTTAATTTAGTTCGAATGAGTAAAGATTAAATTAGAGATAAGTAGTACCATAACATTAGAAGGGGCCGGAGTGGTGGAGCAAGTGGTAAGGCGTTTTTGCCTTGCACGCGGTAACCTAGCCATGTGTTTGCACGCGATTACCTAGAATAGACCGCGATTAACCTAGCCATGTGTTTGCACGCGATTACCTAGAATAGACCGCGATTCGATCCCCGGGAGTCTCATATGGTCACCCAAGCCAGGAGGGATTTCTGAGCACATAGCCAGGAGTAACCTCTGAGCTTCTCTGGGTGTGGCCCCAAAACAAAACAAAATGATTAGAAGCTGCTGGGATTTGAATGAATACAAAGTGACTACTCTGATGGGCACTTGTTATACATTGTATTAAAAATCATCTCTAGCAGCCTGGTGGGGGGAGGATGTGGGGGGATATGGGTTGCAGAAAGGGAACCGGGAAGGGGGAAGGACAAATCTGGTGGTGAGTATTGCCATGATTCAATGTTAATATGTACCTAAAATACTAATGTGAAAGATATGTAAGCCACTATGATCAAAATAAAAAAATTAAATTAAATAAAAAATGGGAGAATAGATCTCAGAATATTTGTTATCAATTCATTAATATTCAATAAATGATCATTAGGTCATGTGTAAAAGATTTCAGTGAAGTCTATAATCCTGAAGCTGCTGAATATCTTCTTGCCTAAATCCACCAGAAGAAAGAATCAGATTTTTTTATTTATGGATATTAATTAGAATTAATTGAAATTCTAAATTTCAGGCAAAGTACTCTAAATGTTGGCTACACCTATGAGTTTAAATAAGAACACAGTAAGAATAATAAGAACATTTTCTCTTTTCAGCCTACTGTTTCTTATTGCTTAGATTTATACTAAAAATTCTGTAAGATTTACCTTATTTACTCCACCTCAAAATATACTATTCTAATAATAGTAAAATAAATCGTTCTTAACACATTTATAATTGTAGTCCTTTCACCTGAAGCAAAAGGAACATGGCATTATATGTCGCAAAGAATAAAAAATGGTTCACTAAAGATTTTAAGGGCTATGGAGAATCTACAATACTTTTTTCTTTATATCCAACATAAGCAAAATAGAGCAGGTAATGATGTGGGATGCAATAAATATTTTATTATCATTTTATTGCGATGAACATTCTACCTTTCTCATATTTCCACCTATATAGTTCATTTGTCCCAAAATCTTGGTAATAAAGTTAATGGCATTCCACACTTCTTAACATCTCTGAATTATTTTATGCTTTATGCATATATGAATATTAAATGGTAAAATATAACAGTCCAAAGATAAACAGAACCTAATATTATACTGTTTCATGGTGATAAATTAATAACTAAACTGTTTATTCCACTTTATCAGTAAATGAAATCTTAATTCACTGTTGGCTTTCATCGTTTTATTTCATGCTCTAGTCCCAGAAATATCAGTTCCTTATGATGTACTGTAATTGAAAATGTAACTAACTATACTAATCACCAGATTTTTGCACTTAGTTGCTACTACATACTTCTAATTATTTAAAAAAAAAAAGCTTCTGATGTATGAGTTGTTTTTCTTACTTTATGGAGAGACTATCACATTTCTAAGGTCTAAGTAGTGATGCTATATTAATTTAAATTTTTATCCTTCTCACTACAAATATTCTTTCCACAAATAATATGCTCGAGGAAGAGGATACTGAAAAACCTCACAACAGAGTACTCTGCCAATCTATGGACACTTAATTTAATTGAATAAAGATTAGATAAATGAACCCACTATCAGTTTGTGGGATTATGGAAATACCAATCAAAACCGTACCACTTACCACATAGTCCAATATATCATCAATCAAAAAGGCAAACATAATATATCTAATCAAAAAGACAATCATTTAAAAGCAATGATTTTCCATTTCTAGAAAAATTAAACATATAACTGATTTTAAGTAAACTTCCTATTTTCTTCATAAAATATAATAGAGTTTTTAATAGAATTTAAGAAGTTAAATTTCATAATTTAAACCTGGATTTGAATGTTGATGAACATGACATGTTACCAACTTTAGCGACATATAGCAGTCACTGTTCTATAGCAATATTTGTCTTGAGTTTGAGTCAAGTTTCAATATAACTACAATTTAATTTTGAAAATTAAGTACTTATAAAATTCCAATTATTTCTTTTCTTTACTTTTCTCACCTACAAAAGTGATATATAACTTACTTATTAAAGTACTGTTTAGACATAAAAGAATTTTTTAAAAGCTTTTCTGTGTGGTATAGTACAGGTTATTATGGTTAGCAACATGGCCAGACTCCAGATTGGTTATCACAAAGGATTTAACCGGTGACCATATAAAACTGAACAAATGTAAGGCAGAAAATTTACTTGGTTCACTGTATTCTGCCTCTAGAGCCTTAGTGTAGGGAATTTTGTTTAATTTGAATATGTGTGTAAGTCCTGTGATTTAATTTACAGTATTACATATAAAAGAAACATTCTCAATGGCTACTTAGATTCCTATCAATATATATACATACATATATACATACATACATATATATATATATATATATTTTTTTTTTTTTGGTTTATGGGTCACACCCGGAAGTGCTCAGGGGTTACTCCTGGCTCCATGCTCAGAAATTGCTCCTGGCAGGCATGGGGGACCATATGGGGCACCGGGATTCAAACCGATGACCTTTTGCATGAAAGACAAATGCCTTACCTCCATGCTATCTTCTATCAATATCAAAGTACTTGAAAAAAATTTGCCTGCATTACATCAGAAAGGTAAGTCACATGGGACAGGATGAAGCTGTGCTCTGGATTCTACATCCACCTCCCAACTATCTCAAAAAACTTACAGTGATTTTTATATTTCTTTTGTATGTTTCTTTAATAGTTATAATTCTTAGTGTCTATTTCCATATGTAAAGATAGCTTCCTCCATCACTGCTGTGTGTCTACTTAGTAGGGAATTCTTGTTTGTTGGGTCACACTCAGCAACACTCAGGGTTCTCCTGGCTCTACACTTAGAAATTGCTCCTGACAGGCTCGGGGGACGATATGGGATGCCAGGATTCGAACCACTGTCCTGCATACAAGGCAAACGCCTTACCTCCATGCTATCTCTCTGGTTCGTTAGTAGGAAATTCTTAAAGAAAAGTTGTGGTTGGGTTATGAACTCAGGTTAAAATCAGTTTATTGAGATTACTTAGCCTGTTATTTTTACTCTATCTGCACCAGGAGTATCATGTGGTATTGTTCCTTTTTACATAAGCACACTAAGAAATCTTATATATAGAAAGAAGTTCTTATTTAAGAAGTATAGGAACTCATAAATTTTATAGTTCAGAGCTGCCTACACCCTGAAAGTAAGTCATGGAGACTTGACTGACAATGGTCTCATAAAAAGTAAAAAAAAAATTTAAAAAGGTGTGTCTAAATCACATTAATAAACCTATCACAATATAATAAATGCATATTATATTTAGTTAATCAAGGTAATATAGTACTACATGAATAAATGAACATATATATGTTTCATAAGAAGTGTTTCAATGACTGGGTAAATATTTATTTAGAAAAATAATTTTTTACACTAAGTACTTTAACAAAAGCTAATATATTTTCTAATAATGACATTAAATAAAAACAAACTGTCATATTTAATATTCTTGTTTTTTTTATTGTTGGGCCACACTTGGTGATGCTCAGAAAACACTCGTGGATATGCACTCAGAAATGCTTCTGGCTGTAGTATGTTCTGGGTCAGCACTGTGCAAAAAAAAGTCCTACCACTGTGCTTTCGCTCCAGCCTCTGTCCTATTTAATATTCTATAAGACAACCAGTTATCTCATTTTGTATTTGGTGTTTAGAAACATTTAGTTTATTAAATTATTTTTTCAAGTTTTCAATCAATAATATTAATTTTATTATGAAATTGTAAAATAAAAGTATATATAAATAATAAAAGTAGTGTAATTACTTTTCAAATTTAAATAAAACCAATTTTTTGCTGTCAACACACAGTGATTAAAATGATACATAGGAAAAATTAGGAACTAGGTAATTGTTCCATTATATTAAAATTCTATATCTATATTATTCTGGTAATAAGTATGTATAGGAACTGTATATGAAACATTTCAGACTCTAGAAAATTAAAAGGACTGTAGCCTCAATCACAAATATGTCACTGGATTAAAATCTCTTTAAGGCTACATTTTGAAAAGCTGAAACTTTAAACTGGAATTATAATTCACACAGTAGAGATGGTCATTTTATTTAAATTTTTAAGAGGATGGACACTTCATCTTCTGTGGTCAATTTTTCAAAAATAAATTATAGGAGACCCAATGCTGATCTTCAATGTATTTGTCTACCATTTATGGTTACAGCTGTTTATCTCTAAATAAAACTCAATATATTTATTGATTTTTCTTAGACACTCAACAAGCATATTCTAAAAGCATACCTGTTATCTAGAACTATATTACATGTTATAGACACAAAGGCAAATACTAAGTTCATGTTTCCTATCTAAGTACTAGCCATTCTGTGTGGAAACTAAAACATAATAAAAGAGAGGGGAACTATATTCCAGGTTCAAGGTGAAACTGCTATAAGAAATTTTAAGGTAGGTATATATTCTTTGAATATTTTATATGTATTCCCTTAATAGTTTTAACCCTTACTGAATAGTCTCTTATATAATGACAAGTTCCATCACTGTTTTGTTTTGCTCTTTTCTTTGATCTGTTCAATAAGGAATTCTGGTAGACAGTCCCTCAGTTTAGAGCTTATGATAGAACCAAGTTTCGGGCACTGTTGGACTTGTTCCCTCGACCCCCATATGCACCAATAATACCTTGTGGCATTGATCCTCATTTGCAAAGGCACTTTAAAGTGGGAGAATATTACACATTACAAAAAAGTTCTTATCTAATAAAGATACATACACACAAATCTTGTAATGCAGTGAGGTCTTGGACCATGAACATGGCCATAATGACCTGCCTCAGGCCTCAGAACAGGTATTGTCTATTCAACCCTGAACCAGAGATAACATCTACAAAACAAACATGACTTTTCATGGCTTTCTTTCATGGCTCTCCATAATATCACCCAGAAGCAATATTCTACCAGGGAAGACCCTACTGCTCCCCTGGCATTGACTTACTCCATAGAGGGTTCCCTTCACACTCAGAAGATAACAGCAACAACAACCTGCTTTTCAGGGCAGTGCTCTCTGCATTGCCTTCTATTTGTGATGATCCACATCATCCTGACTTCAATGTAGGATATGCACAGAATCCAGGATATTTAACTACATAAACCTGACAACAATAACAGTGAATGTGTGAAAAATTTTACTGGACCACAGAGAATGACTCAGGTTGGACAACCTAGTATGCCTGGAGCCCAGAGCTGGTCTTATGCCAGGGGTAAGGTCTTGAATTTAGGCCAGGGCTTTTCCTTTCCATTTCCCCCATATTTTGCTGGGCCTATGCAAACACCAATTGGCACTCTAACACCATTTTTACTGTATTCTTTAACTCTTAGTTAACTCTTATCCTTAAAAAGAAGAAAAAGAAAAGAAGAAGAGCTTACTAAATCTCTAGTTAGGTCTTTAATGAGTTCATCCGTGATTTAATAATTTTCAAAAATATACTTGATACCAAACTTTTTCTTATTTCCTTTCTCTTTCATCTTTTTAGTTTTTCTATTTTTTTTAAAAACTTCACCTTCGTTCTTCCTGAAACAAATGTATTATAATTAATTGTATCAACTATTATGATGTCTTTTTTTTAAATAAAAAATTTTAATCTGAAAAAATAAAAAGGTAGGGCTGGGATTGTAGCACAGTGGTAGGGAGTTTTCCTTGCATGAGGCTGACCCACGACAGATGCGGGTTCAATCCCGGGCATCCATATGGTCTTCCGAGCCAGGAGTGATTTCTGAGTGCAGACCCAGGAGTAAACCCTAAGAACTGTCAGGTGTGCCCCCCAAAATGTTAAGGTAATTATATCACTTTACTACATTAAAATATTCGAAATTAATTTTATAAATGTATTAATATATAAAGACAAAATTAATACTAAATATTTAGGACTAGTATATAAATGCATTCTCTCAGGGTCAGAGTGGTGGCATAAGTGGTAGGGGATCTGCCTTTCATGAGCTAACCTCGGAGGGACTATGGTTCAATCCCCAGCTGTCCCATATGTTCCCCCAAGCCAGGAGCGATTTCTAAGCTTATAGCCAGGAGTAACCACTGAGTGTCACTGGGTGAAGCCAAAAAACAAAAAATATTCTCTCATGTTGGATAAAATTAAAGTGGTGAATAACACATTGTCAAAAGCAGTAGAATCAGAGAGATCTGGTGTAATCTGCTTAAGAGGAAAAGGGAGAGGACAGAACAAATTGCTGACATCCCTGCCTTAGTCATTGTGATTGCTAAGATCACAATAAATCCTTCAGATCAAATCACTGTAAATAAAGTTCATGTCTGTATACTGAGAATTTAAGCTCAGCCTTTTCTTACTGTTAATAGCATATAAGAAAAGGAAAATAGATCATTTACTTAGATGACAATTGTTGTCATAAGAAAAGACAGCAAATAAATCAATCTATGATTACTCTCTTTGCTGGAAGAGATTTCCCAAAACACAGTTTGCGATATCAGAAATAACTATGTATCATATCGTGTATATATAAGTGCCCAAAGGCATACTTATTAGTATTCATGATTGAGTTTATATGTGAAATATTAGAAATGACCCCAATTTAATCATTCTTCAGAGTAGAGAAAAAGAAAAAAATAAAAACTAAAATATTTTATTTTAGAACTCAAATTCATTTATTTCAATGCCCTATTGACTGGTGCAATTTTAGTTTATAACAGGCCAAAGAAAACACACCCTGCCTAAAGAAGTAATATGTAAAGGGAATTTTGAAAATGAAACCTTGGAGATAGCAAGTAACTTAGGTAAAAGTTTCTATGTATGTGCAATAGTACCCATAAGTAAAATGAACTGGTGTGTAGAAATGCAATTCTGTAATTCCCAGGGCAACATCTTGGGGAGCTAGCAATATATTTGTGACATATATAGGCCTGCATTTCCAGAAAACCTAGCTCATCCCAAAATATTCTTTTTATGGTAAAGTCATAAAATAATGCAAGTTACTCATTATAAAGTCAGGTAGTTTTTTTTTTAATCAGTGGCATCTTGAACATTAGTCAGAAATCATTTTTAATCCATAGAAAAACAAATGTTTTTACTTCCATACCTGACATTTTACTTACTTTTCCTAATTCTGGATATAGTAATAAACAATCTCTGCACCAAGTACCCCAGTATAGTAGAACAGATTCTAAGAATCATCACTCACTGAAATGGAGGCAGTTACAGTTACATTTGCACTCCCTGAAGCTGGCAGTTTCATTCTCTAGAGACAGCTGCATTTATCACATTCACAACTGTAGTAAAATGAAATCATCAACTAAAGGGACTCTGGCTCCCTCATTCTCTCTAGAAAGACAATAGATATTTTTATTTTTTAATAAGATATCTAGTCTATATGTTTGTGACAAAACAAAGTCCAAGGGGATTAAATAGACTATGTCAAGACAGTACAATCATAGTATAGGGTATATTTCTAGCAAAGAACATTAAGCTTCTTAATGTCCATTAAAATGATAATATACAGACCAAGATATCAAAACCTTAGGGAATCGAATTCTAAAGAGAAGATTTACATAATATAAATCTTAGAAACCTCAAAGTTGTCATTGCCCATTTAATTATCTCCTGCCAAGATTTAGTCACTATGTATGTTTTATTTTTATATCAAAACAAAAATTAATGTATGCTTTTACTAATATAGTTAGAACTCAAGATATTTCTCACTGTATTTTTTAATTTAATCTTATTATTATTATTATTATTATTATTATTATCATTATCATTATCATGCAAGGCCACACTTGGTTCTCTCAGGGATTACTCCTGGTTATGCACTCAGAAATCACTCCTGGCTTGGGGGACCATATGGAATGCAGGGGGATTGAACTGAGGTTGTACTGAATCAGTCATCCGGTACAAGGCAAATGCCCTACCACTGCACCATCACTCCAATTTCTGTATTTTTATTCTGATGAGGTTTCATACATGATCTTTAAAATTCTGTATAAATTGTTAACTTTAATGACTTTGTTGAATATATTACTCAAATAGTATAATGAAATTTTAAAATGATACTGGGCTTAGTTTTCTCTTCAACACTATACTATTTTTTTGATGAGTATACTTTTAATAGAAAAGGGGAATGGTATAAGTGTTTATAGTTTTACTTTCTTTCTATTTATTGTTTTCATTTCAGAATTAGAAAACTTTAATACTTGTTTATAAAGAATTTCTCTGTTACATTGTTTAGTTTGACTAGAAATGGTAGAAATGTCGTTTATATTCCAAAATGTCAGTCATTATAATGAGATTAAAATATTTATATACACTATCTAAAGGGAAGATCTGACCATTTCTACTTTGTTGCTTAGTGAGCACTGCAAAATCTCACTGATTATAATAGTGTTTTGCTATAAATAAACTACAAATTTGCTGAGTTCTGTTTACCTGCCATGAGGGAAACTTATAAAAATAAGATATGTAATATACTTTATCTGCAGTTTTCCATATAACATGTTTTAGGTTATGTTATCATAGACTGAGAAATAATAGTATTTCAGAATTATATTTATATATTAATTTGATACTGAAAGATAACATCCTAACTATTTTTAGTAAATCTTGGTTTTCTCAAACTCAGAGATCTCCTACTTTTTTTTTTATAGTTTTCAGATGATGCCAAAATGTTTACATTCTTTTACAGGTCATATGAAAGTAAATTTATTTAGAGAATACTAAAAGTACAGTATTTGAATTAAAGTTACAAGTCTATTATAGATTCTCAAAATTTAATCTTAACTTAAAAAAAAAACAGACCACAGAAAAGCAAAAGTGCATTGTGAGATAACATGTTTGATTCTTAAAAATATGATATAATTATTTTTACAAAAGAAAATGAAGTTTCAAAGAGAAAGAGAAAGAATTGTTCTCCAGATCTCTATGTTGCTTATCAAAATGTGAAAAGTCATTGATTAGACATGGAAATGCAGAAATGAAAATCCTTTCAGCTTCTAGAATACAGATAAACTGATCAAAAATTAGTGTTTATTGGTTATAGGACACTTCTACTTAAATTATAACACATCTTCCTTAAGATACATCAAGTATTCTAGAAAATGTAGTCAAGTGATACCACTGAGAAAAGATAATGGTCAGGAAAATTATACCAACAGTGCCTTCAACAGTCATCCTGTGCAAATAAGACTTTTTATGTCCCAAGTTGAAGCACTTTTTTCTCTGAAATTTTAAAATTCATTTATCCTCACCAAAGAGACTTATCTTCCATACCAAATACCTGAAAGCAGAAAATATTTATTTTTTCTGATTAAAATCATCTTGGATCATTTGTTCATCTTTATCTATATGAAAACTCTTTGAAAGATGTTTCCTTTCTAATATATTTTAAATTTCTCAAATAACTTTTCTTATCTCATTTCTTTGCCTCTAGTTTATTTTTCTGATAACTGCAGATATTGATTACTTCATCTTTTTATATCAAAACATTTTATTGGGTAGGTGGCTGAGTTACACTAAAACTAATAACTCTTTGAGGGATAGAGAAAGAAAACAAATATATTTTAAGGCCAATCATCAAATAAAATAGTTAAAATAGTTTTTTCAAACAAATGAAATATTTATTTTACTTTTAAATTATATTTTATAATATATTTAACATATATATAGTCAGAGAAATATAGTTTTTGATTCTGGGTTTTGCCCAAGAAATCTCAAGCATTTAATTCATATGCTTGCCATATCATGCCCTTATAATGACATTCTGAGGCACTATGTTCAGACCTTTTATTCTTTCTTTTGTCATTTATTATATTCCAAACACTTGTGTCCTATAATCTATAGAGGGCAACTTGCTTTATTATTACTTTTAGCTATATCAAGTACAATATGAGTATTTTGCATATTATATATATTATACACACACTTATGTTTATATGTAAAATATATGCTATATACATATATAATATATAGCTTGTCCTTTTATAGAAATTCAAAATTATTTTTAAGATCTAGGCATACGTTCAAGCATTACTAGGTCTTGCCAAATTCCTAAATGTGTCTATATAGTATCTCTAAAACTGAAAATATCAAAGTATGTGTTATTAAGTACTTCTATTGAAAAAGATTTCCTCCCTCACTTGCCAAAGAATACTGGAATGAGATACATAACCCAGGGGAAATAAGTTATATGTAAAACTAAAACAAAACAGAACAAAATAATTTGTCTGCTGAATTTTGACTAGTTCATTGTCAAAGACATAATTTTATAAATATTGTCATTATTATACTTATATACAGAATATATTATCTGATAAGTCTTATGGTTACTATGATGGTAAGACTGTGTTAGCTTCAAAATAAAATTAATATAATATCCTTTTTCAGTTTTAAAAAGATTTAGGAATCATGATATTAAAGAGCACAGAGATAGCATGGTTTCTTACTGTACCTGTCATATTGACCTCTACTGAATTTATTTTAGAGAATCAGTCACCAAATTAAACTGAGAATAAAATAACCAATTGAAACAGTTTGTACCTAAATGTTGACAAAATAAAATATGTATGTGTTTTAGTTCATCAATAGCAGTCGGTGAATGTGAATGAGAAAATCATTCAGTGTTTGATACATGTTCCTTCTGTGGGCTTCAATTTCTTTATGTGAAAATTAGTCTTCTATGTTTACTGCTAGATAAAATAACTGTGATACTAGACTATGATTGCCATAGCACTTGTATGAGATAATTTTTTTCTATTCATGATGGAGATGAAATAAAATTCAATAAAAATGGGTTATTTTTGCTAATGTTTCATCTTTAAATATTCAGATAATACAATGATAGTCTGGAGATTATGTGGTTATTTTTCTGAGAGTATAGAGAGATTTAATATTTTGTGCCATTTTATAAGGTAATGGAGGCTAAGACACACAAAAAAGACAGAGATCTATTCGCAATTTAAGCCTGTTTTACTAATCATGCCAGAAAACATTAACTACATTAGCCACTAAGACACAAGAAACAACTGAAAAACATCCAGTGGCTTTATTCCAAGTGTTTTTAAAAGTAGGACATATACTTGTTGGATTTTGATAGTCTTATTACCCAATAAATATGTGCTTATGCTAATTATATTTTCAAGTATTAAAAAGTGAGTTAGCAATAGGCAAAATAGCTGAATTTTAGCACAATAAACTTCTTTGATATAATTATTTATAAATAAAACATATATTTTACAAAAAAGTAAGTCTAATGATCAAATTTCTTTTTTTATGGTCAGAAGTAGTTTATTTTATTTTATTTTATTTTTTGGGTCACATCCGGTAATGCTCAGGGGTTACTCCTGGCTATTTGCTCAGAAGTCGCTCCTGGCAGGCACGGGGGACCATATGGGGAACGGGGGG
>PVKC010006970.1:0-30235 GCA_004027635.1 Crocidura indochinensis | reverse complement strand
CTCCACGGAATTTGATAATTTACATGTAAACGGCGAGCATTTGTATGCAATGCTGTATGTTCTTCTATAGGTGATTTAAATATAGGCATTGCTAACAAGTCAGCAGTTTTATTTCCTTGTGTCATTGGCCCTGGAAGACCTGAGTGAGCCCTAATATGTGTAATAAATATAGGTTCAGTTCGTTTTTGTATAAGCTGTTGTAGTTTTTTCAGTAAATTCTGTATAATTGGGCAGTGAGCATTAATGGAGGCAGTGGCTATTACTGGACATAAATTCACAACATACAATGAATCAGAAACAACATTTATGGCTTCAGATACATTTTCTAATAAGACAATTACGTTGCTAATTCAACTTTTTGTGCAGACTTATACTTGGTCTGTATTGTTATATTTATTTTTTTTCCAGCTATTCCTCCATTTCCTCCAGATGACCCATCTATATAATAAACCTTTGCATTGGGAATAGGAGAGTTCCGAACAATTGACGAAATTACCAACTGAGTCTTTTTCAAAAAATCCCAAGTTTTTCCTGGTGGATAATGAGAAGAAATCTCCCCTGTGAAATCTGAAAAGGCCCTTTGTAGAGATTCATTAAGAGGCAATATTGACTCAATTTCCTTTTTTGATACTGGCAAAACTATTACATCTTGGTCACACCCTAATAGGGATATTGATCTGAGTCTTGCTTTAATCATCAATTCTGAAATTAATTCCAAGTAAGATATCACCAACCTAGACTGTTTATTATGTAAATACACCCATTCCAGAGGACCAGCTTTTTGCATTAAAGCTGCAGTGGGTGTTTCATTTGTAGGGAAAATTAGTAAATATACTTTCTCTCCTGGCATAAATCTTAAAAGAAATGATTTTTGCAATCTGTTTAAAACACCATCCAATTCGTTTTTTGCAGCTGGTGTTAAAATTCTGGGGATGGCTAAAGCAGGGATACCTTCTAAATTTTTAAATAAATTAGACAGCTCTGCATTTGGGATTCCCAAAACAGGTTGGAGCCAATTTATCTCACCTAAAAGTTTTTGAAAATCATTAAGTGTTTTAAGTTTTTCTTTTTTGATGGAAATTCTTTGTGGACGTATCGAAGTTCTGTCCAAAATAAAACCCAAATATTTATACGGTGGTATAATCTGTATTTTTTCTAAAGATATTTTAAGTCCTGCCATTTGCAAACAATCAATTACATAAGCATATAATTTCTGTAACTCTGTTTCATTTTTCATTGTAATTAAAATATCATCAATATAATGGCAAATTATGGCCTGTGGAAATCTTTGACGAGCAGGACTCAGAATCTTGTCTACAAAAAATTGACACATTCTTGGGGAATTTAACATGCCCTGGGGGAGAACAGTCCATTGGCACCACCTGCAGGGATGTATATTATTGATAGAAGGAACTGAGAAAGCAAACCTGTGTTTATCATTTGGGTGAATAGGAATATGGTAATAACAGTCTTTTAAGTCAATTATAATTAGAGGCCATTCTTTAGGTATTACTACAGGTGATGGTAAACCTGTCTGCAATTTTCCCATAGGAATCATAGATAAATTTACAGCTCTCAAATCCATTAAAAGTCTCCATTTTCCAGACTTCTTTTTTATGGAAAATATAGGCGAATTCCATTGAGAAAATGAAAGCTCAATATGTCCTAATTTTAGCTGTTCCTCCACTAATTCTGTTAGCACCTTTAATTTTTCAGTTTTAAGGGGCCACTGACCTATCCAAATTGGTTCATTTGATTTCCACATTATTTTTATTGGTACTGGAGTCTTTCTGGCAGTGGCCCCTATCAAAAATCCTTATTTTTTAATTCAGGAGAAAGTTCAGCCTCATCTTGAGCTAAAGGAATATGGAATTCTGCTTTCCATTGTTTATGCAGATCACGGCCCCACAAATTTGGTGAAAAAGGGCCTACATGAGGTCTAATTATAGCCTTTTGATTTTCTGGGCCATGACATACTATAGTTTTTGTGCTTAATAAACATGAACTTAAGCCTCCCACTCCTTCTAATGAATACGGAATTTCTTGGAGAGGCCAATTTTCTGGCCATTCTTTATCTAAAATTACAGTAACTTGAGCACCTGTGTCTATCATGCCGTTGAATGTTTGCCCTTCTAAATTAAGTTTAATCATTGGGTTTTTATCTTTAACCTTAGTTACCAGTGCCACAAATGGATTTTTCTTAGCCCCCGGATCAGTGCTTCTAAAACCTCCAATTCTTTTCTTATTTGAAGTCCCACATTTAACATAAGGTATTATTATTATCTGGGCAATCTTTTCTCCTTTTTTAAATGTCCAAGTAACTGGCACGTGAATAACTGCAATAATTTCTCCCTTAGAGTCTGAATCAATGACACCTGTGGTTACTGATATGCCTTTTACATTTAGGGAACTTCTGCCTATTATCAAACCCATTGTATCTGGAGGTGGGGGTCCTACTATGCCTGTATGTAACATATAAGGGCATTCTCCTGGATAAATTGTTATATCCTCTGGGCAAGTTATATCAAGCCCAGCACTGCCCACTGTAGCATGTTTCAAGTCTCTAATTAAGATGAATCTTCTTGGGCTGGGTTGGGAAGAGTTACAATTTGACGAATTTTCCCCTGATTTGGATGGGACTGGGGATTGGCCCTGTATGCGTTTCCCTGCATCGTGAATGTGGGTTTTGAAAAATCTGAATTTAACAAAAAACAATTTTTTCTTGATATGTCCCTGTTTTCCACAGTGGTAACAGGTGAATTGTCTCCTAGGGTTTGTGTTAACACCTCTCCCTCTGTCATTATTAGAGAGATTGCCATATCTGCAATTTTTTGCCCAGTGGTGACCCTTTTTACATTTAAGACAAAGACCTGGCTTTTGGGAGGTATTTTGTCCCTGGAGATGGAAAGGCACTGCTCCCTTAGCAACCGCAAAGGTTTGCATGGGATTCAGGTTTGCCAATGAATTAGGCATGTTATAAACATTCCTACATGCGTATAAAAATTCATTTAAATCAGCCTTCTCCTGCAAGGGAGCCAATATCATTTTGCAGGCCGCATTTGCATTATGATACACTAAACATCTTTCTAAAAATTTCCTCACCTCCTCATTTTTTATTTGTATTTTAAGAGCATCTTTTAGTTTTGCTACAAATTCTACATAAGGCTCATTGGAACCTTGGGTAATTCTTAAGAAAAGTACCCTCTCCAGTGCTGTTAGTATCAATTTTCTCCCATGATGACAAAGCAAGGTCTTTTATTATTTTTTAAATTTCCTTAGGTAAAGCAGCTTGTGCCTGAACATCTGCATATTCATTTTCTCCCATCAATAGTTCATATGAGAGATTAACCCCTGCTACTCTTTTTTTGGTTCCATCTGGACTATACAACTTGTTTTTCACACCCTCTGCATATAACATTTCCCATTCAGTTCTTTGTTTTGATGGTAGGCATATTTCAGCCAGTTTTTTGAAATCATTTAACATCCAAATTGCTTTTTGACACCATATTTTTAATATTTCCAGACAGTATGGAGAGGTCGCCCCAAAATCCTTACCCGCCTTTTTGAATCTTTCAACATCCTCAATTTCAAGGGGTTGATATGTTGTTACAAACACTGTCTGTAATGGAGCTGAAGTGCCCTTCACAGTGCTTTGAGGCCTAAGGTTTGGATTACTAGAAGGTTGTTCATCATCTGAGTTGCTACTATCATAAGAGTCCCTACCATGAGCAGACTCAGTATTCTGTTGTGTGCTTTGCATTGGGGGTTCATCATTAGTGTCTATAGTTTGATCTAAGTTCTGAGGGTCCAAATTATGTTTCCGGTATGATTTTTTACTGGGAAAAATTCCTATATTTTTTATGTTGGTGCTAGATTCATCAGCCCGTACCTTGGTCTTTACTTTGGTAGGACAGACTTTCTTATTATCCATACTTGTTTTCTTTTCACAATTTCCACACTGTCTCTGCCCTAACCACCATCCAATTCCCAGACACATCAAAGCCATATTAGTCAGCAGAGAAAGTCCACAAATTATAAACACTGGAGGCACAGGCAATTCCAGTGTTGGGATAGAAATTTTGGACTGACCTATAAACATCATCCCTCCTATGCCTAAGATATTTGCTAGTGTGAATCCAAGAGGTTTATAACCAAATAGCCTGATACACTTTAACAACGCTGAACCAATATTTCTTAAAATAGATGGCATTGTGAGAGTTAGTATCCACAACAACCATCCAAGGGTCTCTAAAGGCAAATTCCAATCATTCACAGGTCCAGAGGCTTCAGTCCCCTGTCCCGGCGCCATTTGTTGGGAAACAAAGTATCTAAACCCGTGTTGTGTTACAAAGTTGATAAACCCGAGGCTGATATATCCAGCCATGAGCTGTGGGGGAGGTCTTAGCAAAAACCATCTGCAACAAATGATTCACACAAAGAGGTTTGGGGGGACAAAAGGTTTGGCCAAAATAGTTTAATTCTCCCTGGTTGTATCTTTCTCTCCTCTCCTCCCTGTCCATCTCTGTTTCTCTCTCTGTCTCCCTGTCTGTGCCTTTCTTCTTCTTCCCCTAGTCTTCTCTTCTCTTCTGTCCCTGTCTCTGCCTTTCTTCTTCTTTCCCTAGTCTTCTCTTCTTCTTCCCCTGTCTCTGCTTTTCTCTCTTAGTCTTTTGACTTCTGTCCCTGTCTCTGCACACTCTCTCTTCTTCTCCCTTAATCTCTCTCTCTTTCTGTCTTGCTTCTTCTTATTCTCTATTAGTCTCTCTGTCTGTCTCAGCTCTTCTTATTCTCTATACATCTCCCTGACTGCCCCTTCTTCTCCCTCTTTTTCCCCGTCCGTCTCCTCCCAGTCCTCCCTTTTCCCTTCCTCCCTTTTCCCTTCCTCCCTCTTCCCTGTCTCCTTTTTCTCCGGTCTCTTTTTCCGCTCCCTCTCTGTATGTCTCTTCCCCCCTATTATACTTTCTCTGCAACTGTCACTTTCCAACTGTCACTTTCCAACTGTCACTGTCCAACTGTCTCCTTTGGCCTCCCCTTCAAACTTTATTATTTATTTATACAAAATAAATACCATACATAAAATAAATATCAAATACTCTACAGACGGAATCCTTCCATATCTCTTCTTATATCTCCAATAGAGCCACATTACTGGAATCACCTTGATCATTATCATAATTGGAGGGAAAAATGGATGATACCAAGACCAGACAGTCATATGTCCATTTGGTGGAAATAAAAAATGATCAGACTTGAACACAAAATCCAAAGTCAAAAACAGAAATGATACCCAATGTACATCAAGCTGTACATGGGGGGTAGAGTTGCACTAGCATTAAGTGGGATAGAGGAAGGGGAAGAGGAATGCATGCTGGGAACAGGAGTGAAGGGAGGACAACACTGGTGGTGGTAATGTCTCTCATTCATTACTACCATGTGCCTTAAATATTACTGTGAAAGATTTATAATTTACTTTTTCCATAATAAAAAGGGAAGAAAAAAGAGAAAAGAGTAGAAAAAGAAATAAAAAACCAAAACAAATAAAATGAAAGAAGGAGGACTAGTGTAACAGGGTTTTGTGCTTTTTTCATGCATAGGCATAGTAAGTATTGGGAAATTAGAAAGGAATTTACCTTCGCCTAAGATATACCTGGTTTCTCCACCCTTGAATCATACTGTCATGAGAACAATTACAAGCTTGCACACACTCATTATCGAACCCTAAGGTCTTCCATATGGTGCCAGGAAATATTCTGTTCAATT
The DNA here is from genome assembly GCA_004027635.1 of Crocidura indochinensis. Taxonomy (NCBI): domain Eukaryota; kingdom Metazoa; phylum Chordata; class Mammalia; order Eulipotyphla; family Soricidae; genus Crocidura; species Crocidura indochinensis. The sequence goes on along the minus strand of PVKC010006970.1, from coordinate 24,478 downwards.
GTGGATGGCAAAATTAGTTCTCTGTAGATAGAATTCTTGGTATTTTCACAGGTCATAGGATGGAGTCTAGAATAGAATATTCATGATTCTAGATGTTCTGCTCCATCATGGTTGTTGTAATCAGCCTTCTGTAATCAGAGGTCTTACTTAACCTATATTTATCTTAAAGGCTGAATTTTCAAAGCATGGATGACCTGAAATCTAGTATGTCATAGAATGGCAGCTGTCAGAGCAGAAATTATGTTTAAAAAGTACTATGGATTTGACCAATTCTAAGGTTTGTTAATAGCTAGAGAGAAAGGGAATATCTACAATCACTACTTCCTTTGTGATTTTGTTTCTGGGCATTCCCAGTGATGATGAGGGTTTACTCGTGTCTATATGCTAAGGGACCACTCCTGGAAGGACTCAGGAAAACAATTATGATGCCAAGGTTTGAACCAGGTCAGTTGCTTGTGAGAGAAACATTCTACCCAGTGTTCTATCATTCCCAAACACTAAAACTATTTGTTGTTGTTTTGAGATTACACTTCTGTACTTGAATGTTGCTCTCAACAGTGCTCAGGGAATTATGTGGTGATAGAAATCAAACCTGGGCTTTCTCCCTCCAAAACACATACTCAATGCCTTGAGCAACTTGGTCCAAATACTAAAATAATAGTACCAAACAGGTAATTAGAAACTTTTTTCAAGTGCAAATATGCTACTTTCAAGGAAAGGGGATATGCAAGAACACAAAATATTTACCAAAACTTTATGAAAAATAAGGTCACATAAAATATTTTTGACAGATAGCACAGCAGACAAAATGTTGACCTTGTACTCAGCTGACTGAGCTTTTATCCCTGGCATTAAATATGGTTCCCCATGCCTCACCAGGAAAGATCTTTAAACACAGTAATAGGTGTCATCCCTGAACATTGTTGGGTATGGCCCAGGCCCATCAAGAAAGATGCATTTTAATTTTTTCTAATTATAATGTTAAAAAGTTAGAAATGAACTTTAAAAATACAGATAAACCACATACATGTGAATAGCAAACACTATGGATCTCAGATTTTCTCAACAAGAAAATCCAAGCCAAAAATGAACAAAGGACTGTCTTGGAACAATAGTACACTTGATAGGGCACTTGCTTTGCATTTAACCAAACCAGGTTTGATTCCTATCACCACATGATCCTCTGAATTTGTCATAATTTATCCTGAGCACAGAGTCATGAATAATTCCTGCTATGTGGCAAAAACAAAACAAAGCAAAATAATGTAAGTAGACTTTTCAAAAATGTAAGAAAAGAGTCATGATTTGACCAAGTTATCCCACTTCTAGGTATCTAGTCCCAAAACACAAAATATTAATTTTAAAGTATACATATGTTAATTTCAGCTTTTATAAAAGAGCCAGAATATGGAAGAAATATTAATGTCTAAAAAAAGATAAAATGTAAAGAAATTATGGAATATTATGCAACCCCACAGGAAAGGAGTTACATGTGGCAAACTTATAAAAATGTGTGGAAATTATTCAGAGGGTGGTCCTAGTATTAGTTCTCCTCCTAACATTTAACAAACTTGGGTTCCTGTTTTGTCTTTTTTTTTTAACTTTATCATATGATTCACCTTGGAAAAGTTTTTTTTTTTCCTTTGAGTCTTCTTTTCTCATCTACTAAATTCAGCACTAAAAATAGTACTTTCTTAAGTATCTCCACAGATTTAAATTTGTTGACAAGAAACAATGACTTTTGATCTGAATATTAGTGCAAGTATCTTGTGGATAACCTACCTATAGATAAGCTACACATGATCAGAGTTACTGACCTAACAAATTTAACTTAAGATAACTCACTAGGGTCCTTGAAATGTCACCCATTTTACTATGTGTATTTAATTAAAAGCTAATGTAATTTTGCTAAACATGCAGTACTTATCTTTATACATGATGGATCGAAGATATGAGATTTTAATGGTAGCAAAGTGTCATAGAAATGGTGATTAAACACTACAATTATGGGAAGGCCTAGCTTTTCTTTTTATTAAAAAGTCAATTATTTCTTTCCAGCTGTGTTAATTAAAGGGACAACAGACTACAAGTGTGAGACACGGGATATATGTAGATTGTATGGTATATGAATATTCACTTCAAACTCTACTTGCGTGGTATCTCTAGGGTAGACAAAGTCTTTTTTTTGTTACTATGAAACTGCACATGATCTTTGTATGTTAGTTTTTCAAGTGCACATATAACTCACCTGAGATAGGTGAGCAACTAATAGCCCACAAGTGATTAGAATTTAGAAAATTGTTATTATAAAATAATTTTAATAAACTATAAAATGTAATTTATACAGTGTATAGGAAAGTCCACAGGTAAAGGTAGACTTTAATGGTTTATTGTTATAATGTTACTCATTCAATTAGATTTTAATTTTGTACTTATTTATATTTTATAATTTGTATTCAGCATAGTTTTATAATGTATTAATTTCAGGTATAGGGCAGTATAATTTTATATCTGCATATGCTATAATCTCCTCAAAACATTAATTTCTGACAACAAATTGTTTATCCTATTTGCTCAACCCACTTGATTCCTTTCTGGTAAATGTCTTTGGTTGCCATAATTTTAGTGTTTCTCAAAATTTTATTTTCTAAGTTTCAGGTGTAAAAATGTATATTTGTTTATTTATTTATTTATTTATTTATTTATCACGGTTTATTCTTTACTCTTGCTTGGGGATTTCTTTTGGCAGTCTTTTGGGGATTATATATTGTGCTAAAGAAAAAAGATCTAGGCAAGTTGTAGACAAGGCATAAATGCCTTACCCTCTATGCTATTACTGGCTCCCAAAACTTGATTTTTAAATAATATCTTTATTTAAGCACCATGATTACAAACATGATTGTAGCTGGGTTTCAGTTATAAAAAAACAACCCCCTATACCAGTGCAACATTCCCACCACCAATGCCACCCTTACGCCTCCTCCCCCATGCCTTGCCTGTATTCGAGACAGGCATCCTACTTCTCTCACTCATTACCATTGTTATGGTAGTTGTTAGTGTAGTTATTTCTTTAACTGCATTCACCACTTTTTGCGGTGAGCTTCTATCATGACTGGCCCTTCTGGCCCTTATCTCTATTGTTTCTGGGCATTATTGCAATAATATCTTTTGCTTTTCTTAAAACCCATAGGTGAGTGAGACTATTCTGTCTCTCTCTCCCTCTGACTTATTTCACTCAGCATGGTAGTTTGCATGTCCATCCATGTATAGGAAAATTTCATGAGTTCATCTCTCCTGATGGTTGCATAATATTCCATTGTGTATATGTACCACAGTTTCTTTAGCCATTCATCTGTTGAAGGGCATCTTAGTTGTTTCCAGATTCTGGCTATTGTAAATAACACTGCAATGAATATAGGTGTGAGGAAAGCATTTTTGTATTGCATTCCTAAAGCTTGATATTTGAACTTCTATTGAAATTTAAAAATGTTATATTATTTTTACCATTATACTCTAATTTACATCTGAAACCATATACTTGATTTTATCTTTCCCTATTTTAGCTACCTTTACTTTTTCCCTATTTTCCTATAGTAGGCATCGTTCTATAGTCAAATTTTAAGGCTCCCCCCTTTTATTTGTCAATTTTGTTTTATTTGCTCACTTAAAAAGAATCACATGAGGTTCACTAGTCCCACCCAGACAGAAACCTGATGGCTCCTTGCTTTTGTTGACCACATATTTATGCACTTTTTTTTTTTATAAAACTAAGAAAAAAGGAATAAAGTAAGGCTGAGGGTCAGGGCCCAAGTGGTCTTGGATGCATTGGTGGGAAATAAAAACAACTAAATATCCAAGTCAAAGTCAATTATAATAGAATCAAGGGACCTAAATTTTAAGAATCTAAACTTAAAGGGACCTGTATACTGAAAGGTCAAGGGGCAAAGGGTAGTGCTATAGGATGCACTCTGGGGTCTACTGATGTTGGGAGGTTAACACTGGTGTTGGTAAGGGCCCTGACTCATTGTATATATGAAATTTAACTATAAAGGACTCTGTAGATCACAACGGTTTCAAAAAATTTAAAAAAACAAATAAATTTTTATTGTCTAAATAAATCAAAATTCATAATAAATTACGAAATGGTGCTTCGTTGGTGAGAAATGAAAAATCAAATTCATTTAGTAAAATAATATTTATGAATGGGTACAAATTCCAATTATGAAATAGTTAAGGAGAGAAATTGTACATCACGGGGACCACAATGAACAGTATGATGATGAACATTTAAAAGTTGATAAGAAAGGGGCCGGGTGGTGGCGCTGTAGGTAAGGTGCCTGCCTTACCACTTTAGCCTTGGAAGGACCGCGGTTCGATCCCCCGTGCCCCATATGGTCCCCCAGGCCAGGGGCAACTTCTGAGCGCATAGCCAGGAGTAACCCCTGAGCGTCACTGGATGTGGCCCAAAAACCAAAAAAAAAAAAAAAGTTGATAAGAAAGATATTATAAGATTGGAGTACAGTGGATAGGGCATTTGCCTTGCATGCAGCCAACCTGGGTTCAGTCTCCAGCATCCTAGATGATCCTTTGCCAGGCACTGCCAGGACTGATTCCTGAATACAGAGACAAGAGTAAATATTGAGCATCACTGGTCGAGTCCCTACCCCCCAATTCAAACACAAATATTTTATAATTATTGAGTTGATAATTTTCAGTGATACAAATACAAATCCTTACTGACACCACACTCAGGCTACATCGCATGTACTGAAAGAATCATGTTAAGAATCTTATAGGACTTTTGATCTAAAGAAGATCCCAATGTCTTAAAGTCATCTTTTTAATCATTGCAGGTGTTTCCATAGATGAGGCCATAATTTAGGCAGAAATTTAGCTATAGACTGCTTCATTCTCATGGTGGCCCCCTGGTGGACAACTAAAAATTACAACTATTCTTGTTAAGTTTGGTTTGTTTTTAGTGAAGTAGTGAATTAAAATTGCTTTTAGTGACATAAATTTAGAGAGATGTGAGTAGAAAGAAAGACTGATACAAAAGAGGAGTGTGTTTATATGTGTGTGTGGTAATTTGAAGAGGAGTGGAAGAGATTTTAAGAGTATATTATGTTGTTTATACTAAAGTATTTATTTCCCAATTGCAATAAATTCCTTGAGGTTCCTTGGAAATTCTTAGATTAGCTCTGATTTCTGCTATTGTAAAGTTAGATATCCTCTAAATGCACCTGGACAGAAGCTATATACCATTACTGGAGTCCTGGATGCTCTCCTTTAGGTCAATTTTGATTCTAATTTCCTAATCATAATTCTGGAAATATTAACAAATAATTTTCAGACACTTCTCTTAATTATGCCTGCTCTATAAAATAGAAATATTTCATCAATAGTTATTTTAAAAGACATGTTTAAATCAATATTCTGTTTGGAGTACTTTGAAATAGAAACATCTAAGCAACTGGCAAGTTCTTTTCTACTGATTAAATATTATTTGCAATAATATTCAAAATATTTATTTATAAATATATATTTATTAAAGTATTATTAAGATTCTTCAGTAGATACTTATCTGCTACATATTGAAATGACGATGGATTAATATAGCAAAAAGACTTGTATATGTTTTAAAGTAGTTGTAATTTGTTATAGAAATATTACAGTGAGCCACTTTGAACAAATTTTGTTTTTTATATAATATATTTAAGCACCATAATTACAAACATGTTAGTAGTTGTGTTATAGAAGAGAATAATCCCTTCACCAGTGCTACCTTTCCACTACCAATGCTCCCTACCTCCCACCTCTCCCTCTTCCTGCCTGTATTTCAGATAGCATTCTATTTCTTTCACTCATTCCCATTGTCATGATAGTTGTAAGTATAGTTATTTCTTTAACTACACTCACCATTCTTTGTGGTAAACTTCCCATGGGCCGGTTCTTCCAGCCCTCATCTCTATTGTTTCTGGGTATTATTACAATAATGTCTTTTATTTTCTTAAAATAAAAGAGAGGGAGAGAGACAGGCACAACATAGTTTCATTAATCTATAGGACTTAAGAAAAATAAAAAACACACTTTGAAGAAGTTTGAACTTGAATAACAGTACATGAAGCAGGTAGTTAAATCATAACAGAAGTGTGAGTCAATAGAAATTACATGCATAAAAAATCCAATTGCCTGTACACACAGTCACACTAATATGACCATTTCAGGGGCCCGGGAGATAGCATGGAGGTAAGGCATTTGCCTTTCATGCGAAGGTCATCGGTTCGAATCCCGGTGCTCCATATGGTCCCCCGTGCCTGCCAGGAGCAATTTCTGAGCATGGAGCCAGGAGTAACCCCTGAGCACTGCTGGGTGTGACCCCCCAAAAAATATGACCATTTCAAGTTTGATTTTTTTCTTAACCTTTGGTGAATGCAAATTAACAATTATGGATATATTGCATAAGCTATATATTTTAAGTTTAATTCATAATTGTTAAGCTATCTATGAGATAATCACTATTGCTATTGTGTTTTAGATATAAGTAAATGAGGACACTCAAATCCTTTTTTTTTTTTTTTTGGTTTTTGGGCCACACCCAGTGATCCTAAATAATTTGCCAAAATGTACAAACAAACATACACAACTCAGTCAAAAAGACATAAAATGGGAATTTGATTTCTTGTGCTCTTAACAACTAGTCTTTATGCTATTTTAGATTAAGCACACCTCCAACTTTTATGTTGTTGTGAAATTCAGGTTAAGAACCTCTATTGATAAGGAATAGCAAGTTATCTATTTAAGACTTTAAAATTAAAATCTGTTTAAAACTAAAAAAACCGTTCCGCACTTAAGAATATTTATAATAAATGCCAAAGAGATAGTACAGTGAGTCGGGTACTTGCCTTGCAAGCTACCAACTTAGATTGAATCTGTCATCTAATATGAGCCCCTGAGCATCACCATAATCATATTCCTGAGCACAGAGAAAGGAGTAACCCCTAAGTATTACTGTAAATGCACCACCCCCCCAAAACTTAACCCCAAAACAACAAAAAAGAATATTTATAATAATAATAATGAATTAATAATAATAATACTAAATTATTGAGGGCTGCCACTAGGTCCCTATACACTGCTGGGAGCAGACTTAAGCTCTAGAAAATTCTTCGAAAGAAAACATAGAACTTGAAATATATCTATTTAAAAAAAATTAATGGTATATTATTATAGTATTAGCTCTTGTTCACAGTGATATCTAGGCAGTTCTATAGCATTTATTTATCTTTCAACACTAAGATGGTACATACCCCTTAAAAACAACCCTTCATTTTCCCTTTATCCCCGTAGACCTTGAAAACTTCCATTATATTTTCTTCTCCTCCAAGTATAACTATTCAAGTTGCCTCAAAGAAATGGAATCATTCAATATTTTTCTTTCATTGACTAGCTTATTTTATTATCATAAAATCATTAAGTTTCATTATGCCTTAATCTCCAACAATATTTCTTTAATAAAAACTGCTATTCCAATGAATATATACTGCACTTTTTTAAAAATCCATGCATCTGTTGGTCTTGCTGTTATTTTTTCTCCTGTCTCTGTTTTCCTTAGAAATAAAATAACACGATCCATGATAACATTAATTAAAAGGAGCTTATGAATCAAGGTGCTTAAATAAAAATATTTTAAAAAGGAGTTTATGAGTCAATTTATGAACATTGAGAAGACCTGAATTTATCTAAAGGCACTTTTCATTTTAAAGATTGATATTTCTAATTAGTTGAAATAACATCGTCTCTGATTGGTTTGACTTGTTCCCACTTCCTAGACTTCTCCTTCCACACTTCCTTATTGGAAGACATTTTTCTCTTTAGTATCAGCTATTTCCTAATTATCAAATGCAAATTACAATGTGCTGATATTAAGAACAGTATTTGGGACTACCAGATTATTAGGACTTTCAATATTATAAATTCTTCTCCAAGGGCAAGATGTTTGACCTGACTAGGAATTCAACAAGTAAGGATAAATTGTGATCAAAGATTTGGAATTCTGTAAATAAATGGCCATACCTCAGGAAGAATGGCCTTAGGTTTTAGACACCTTTTACTACCTCTTGTGGGATCCCGAATGTTTATTTCCACTTGGACCTCTTAGTTTGACTTGTTAGAGTCAACTATGAGAATTAAAGATCGTAATAATGTCTCCTATTTCTTTTTAGTCAACAAATATTAATAGGCTACATACCATTACTAAGGCTAGGCTAGAAATGTAGTTATTTACCCAGTAAAATCCCAGAAGAATTAACTTTCAGAATTCTGTAAGATGCCCCTGTCAATATTCTGTAGGGACTTCAGTGAGGCCCTTTCCTGTAAACAGCTCATCCTCCTGCCAGCAACCAAGGGAAAAATACATCCATACCATGTCTCTGTGCTTATGCCTAGCATTAGCCATCTTCTTATAAACAAGATGTTCAAATTGACAGATGGTTACCACTTAATTTTAATGACCTGCTTAGAGATGTACTTGCATATAGAGAAATATGGTGAGATGTACAGACATGAATCAACAAAATGCATGTTCTGCATCATGACTATCACCAGTCATGTGATTCTAAGCAGATCGCTTTCCCGCTTGAGTCTTATTGTCTTTGTAAGAGAGCATTTTAATATATGTAGAAAATAAGATGTATCTTTTAAGCATTCTTATTAAATTATTTGACATGATATGCATCTAGTGAAAAAATTATTTTCTCCATAAGATACAAAATTAAAGAAAATTTAGTTCATGCATGAGTACATATCAAAGTATAAGTTGAGGGTCAGAGTGATAAGACAAGAGCTTGCCTTGCATGTGATTAACCCAGATTCTATCCCTGGCATCCATTATCCCTGTGCACCCCCAGAAATAATTACTGAGAATAGACCCAGGAATATGCCCAATGGATATGGCCAAAAAGGCATATATATATATATATATACTTATACAATATTGAAAAATTATGATAAAATTTATTTTAATAATGTTATTAAAATATACAATGGACTCATCTTCCTCTACACTATCCTCTTCCTTTACCTTTTTCTTTCATGAACATCCTTCCCAGAGGTTCTTGGATGACATTGCAGCTACACCCTGTGGTGCTCAGAGTACTCTGATATAGACAGGGGTCAGATTTAAAGGCTCATTCTATCCCTTTGAGCTATTATTCCTGGCCCCTTTTTTATCTTATCTAACTGAACAGAACTGGAAACTAGGAGAAAAAAATGAATAAAGCTATATAAAATGATTAAAGGAACATATCATGACCTAAAGGAAGTATGCAAATAAAATAAATATGTAAATTGAAGAAGAATCTGCAGAATAAAGACAGACTTTGTGAAAGAAATCATTTCCAAACTGCATTTTAAAGCTCAAATCAAATATCAAAGGACACAATTAGGGCTAAACTATTCTGAGGAGTGTTGAAGTTGGTAAACAGTACCAGGTTTATGAGGCCAGTGGACTTCTGCTTGATATAAAGCTAGTCCAGTTTCCTTTAGCATGTGACATACATTTCTATAGGACTCCAAACTTAATGTATTACTTTATAATCACATCTTGAAATTCTTAGTGACTTTTGAACAAGAGATTTTCTTTCATTTTTGAAGTGGAGCTTAAATTACCTAATTGATTCTGAATAGGAGAAAAATGATTTACATGAAAATATGTAGAATCTTAAATGTCAGTGTGAGGTATTTAAATTTTATTGTGCCAGGAAATAAGGAGAACTTTGAGCAAGGTAATAACATGAGCAGGGCTATACATTAGCCAGCCACAAAAATTGCATGTGTGCTGAGTGTGAATGAATAGAGTAACCAGCAGCAGGGAAAAAAATGGTGCTTGCCAGAATCCTCATGCTTCTCTGTGTGGGGCTACTGTGGCCTATTGCAGCTATTCCGATGTAATTATTAATAGTAGCACTGTTCATTCTTTAAAGCATCCTGTTTGTGTGGATTAATATATGGTTACTCAAGTTATTTTGATAGTCAAGGAACATTAAAACATGAATTTTCACATTTATTTTTAAATTTCATTATTTAAAAGACACTTAATGGAATACCATTTTTTACAAAATGGTATTTTTACAAAGTTGTCATATTACAGTTGTTTCTGGTATTCAATGTTCCAACACCAATCCCACCACAAATGTAAAATTCTTTCCACCATTGTCTCCAATTTCCACCTACCTCCAAGCCTGCACTCTTTAGGGCTACAAAATAATGTTCTATTATTCTTTTTAAATTATCTTTACTTAAAAACACCATGATTACAAATATGATTGCAGTTGTATGATTGCAGTCATGTAAAGAACACCCCCCTTCACCAGTGCAAGATTCCCACCACCAATTTCCCAGGTACTATTATCCTTATAACAACAAATTGGTAATAGAGTTATCAAAAAAGACTTCAGAGGCAAAAAAAAATTATGAACATTTTTGTATTTCACAATGGGGTCATTAAATCATTGTCTGAAAGTTTATTAAATAGTTCGTTGCTAGTTGATCATTCTGGGTTGTTTTCTTTTGCTAAACGTAGGTGGATTCGAAGATTCATTCACCTTCAATTTGGTTTTTCCTATTGGCATGTCAGTATTGAGGAATTTAGAGTGTCAAATGGAGTGGATACAGATGTGGTCGTGCACTCCAAGAATAAACATAGTTTATTAAAATTAAGAACAGTGGAGCAGGGGCAGGAGAGATAGCACAGCAGTAAGGCATTTGCATTGCAGGGGGCTGAACCAGCATGGACCTGGGTTCGATCCCTGGCGTCCTGTATGGTCTCCAAGCCAGGAGCAATTTCTGAGCACAGAGCCTGGAGGAACCCCTGAGCATCACCGGGTGTGCCCCCCCTCAAAAAAAAAAAAAAAAGAACAGTGGAGCTAGAGATATAGTAAACTGGGTAAGGTGCTTGCTTGCATGCAGTAAGCTGAGTTTGATCCCCAGACTCTCATATGGTCCTTGAGTACTGCCCTAAGAGAATCTTAACACAGAACAAGGATTAAGCTCTGAACACTTCCAGGTGTGGTCACCTAACCAGAGTATAAAACTAACTTTGCAATATTTTAAAGTGGTTTTTGCTTTGCATGTCTTTGGTATCTTTTTGGCACTGTTTCTTTGATGTACTTTAGTGAGTAGAAGGACAAAGAAAAACCTCTTTGTTCTTTCATATCATATTAAATAATTCAGTGTTAATGTCTAAAATAGTGAAACCTAATCTATATGACCCCTAGTGTCTGCTTGATCTCTGTGCTTCAGTTTATGAGGTGCTAAACACAAGCCCAAATCTACCATGACCAAGTTGATTTTATATTTTCATTGTTATCAAGCTTGTGCATATAATAAAAATGGGCTTCTGAGAATGTGTTTATAATTTATCTGGTTGTTTTTCTGTACTTAATCCATCTGTGGGAATGACAGCTTGACATAATCACAAGCTTCAAATAAGTAATTCCATTCACTATCAGTTTTTAATTTTATTTCCTCCTTCCTTTATTGATGCAGTAAAATTCTTGTTAATCTGCAAAGCCCAGGCAAGCCTAGTGTTGTTAGTATTAATTTCACACTACTCTGTATCTTCATGTTTGGAACTATTCAGTAATTAAAAGAAATCATTACAAAGTTGATATTAAAGTGGAAGTATAATCCTTGGTTAAGTTTGAATGAGATCACTAGATGATTCAAAGAAAAAACAAAACATTGTTTTTCCCATATCAACAAGATTTCCTTTTTATCCTAACATATTTAGTCTCATGTTTTTAACACAATCTTTTAGTTTACGATATATACTCTCCAATGCAAACAATTCTTACTTTCTAAGCAGTTATGAAGATATTCTTTGTTATATTGAAATTTGCTAAGACAGGTACTTATCAAAGTGGTTTCCAAAGTTGTTACACTAAAATTACATGGAATCTTAGAGCTTGGATGCTATCACACACACAAATAGACTAGCTAATTTATAAATAATAGAAATTTAATTTTTATAGTTCCAGTCTAGAAATGAGAAGCAAGAGTTCCAGAGTGCTCAGGTCCTAATGAAAGACTTCTTCCAGACAGCAAACTACAAATTTATTAAATCTTTTTATGGTAGGAAGAACCAAAAATTTCTGGTGATTTTGAACAAGGGGACTTATCCCATTTATGAAGGTTCTGGCTTTCTTGCCTAATTATTTCCCATAGATTCACATCCTAATTTTATCACTTTGCTAACTAGGATTTTAATATATAAATGTTAGTGGGACACCAATGTTCATTTTCATACAACTTCTACCAAATTTATGGCAGTAGAGGATTGGGATCAGCAATCTGTGTTTTAATGAGTGTTCTTTCTCAATTTGCTGTTTGAGAACCAGAGTTCTTGAAGACTTTAACAGGCTTTACCATATAACAGTCTGTATATATATATAACCCATTTTATAAGCAAATACAATAAATTTCCAGGAAATCCCAAGAAACTATTTAAATTCACAGAATAAAATAATTGTACAGTCTAAATCAAAACCTGATATTATTTCAAAGGGCTCAAATTTATCATAGAGAAAATATATGAATGGCTGGCATATAAACTAGATAAAAACCAGAAATAAATTATATGGGATTACAATTTTCATAAAGTGTTTTTCAATTTATTCATCCCAAAACCCCACACAGATACATAAACACACACTAACAGTCACCTATCCCCCAGCCATCTCCCAGTGAATTCTTCACAACAGAATATTAAGGTTCCGCCTTAGATTTTTTCCATATTGGCAATGCCTTAAATGTCATATTGAAGGTTTTGACCTTTGTTTAGATTGGTGATTCTGTCCTTCTGGGTAATCAATCTTTGTTATAAATGGAGGACTGAAAATTTGCAAGAGGTCCACTAATCTAAAATTATAGCAAGCAGGGGCCAGAGCAATGGTGCAGCAGTAGGGCATTTGCCTTGCACATAGCTGACCCAGGACAAACCTGGGTCCGGGGTTCTATCCCTGGTGACCCATATGGCCCCCCTAGTCAGGAGCAATTTCTGAGGGCATAGCCAGAAATAACCCCTGAGCATCACAGGATGTGGCCCAAAACATATATATAGGATAAATATATATAGTATATATATATAGTATATAGATATATCCTTATATCTATATCTACATATATACATATGTATATATTTAAACATGCAATATATCATGCATATAATATTATATAAATGTAAATATATAAACTAAATACATAAATGAATATATTTACATATTATATATTATATATAAATTTATTATAATTTTTCAAATATCTAATTTATACTAAATTCAAAATAAAATTATAACACCATGTATTTTCAATTTACTCTTGGAAGAGAAGTAGTCAAGCCACTAAAATTTATGGGTTAGCTGGCTTCATGGCTGAAAACTCTGGGTTATCCCCAGAAGAGGAACAGGCTATGTTTCAGCCCTGCCAAAGCTCCAACAGCCTCAGCCTCATTCCCATCCCACAGTCACCATCATGCCAACGGTTCAAATTCTGCAGAGATTAGAACTAAAGGACTAAAACTTTAGGTATGTACTTTGGGTGCTAAAATTCTAAGGTCTTCTTGGAGTGGGGTTGGGTTGTTCTTAATTTTAATAAGCTATGTTTATTTATATCATATTTATTTATAATATTCCCTTTTATTATTTTTCTCCTCCCACATCATATTTTCTGGTATTTTGGTTACTAGTCCTTTATAATCTGGACACTTACATCATGCCCAAAGTCTCCTTAAAATTGGCTGAGCTATTATTTGAAAATTGATTTGTGAATATAATGTATTTGCTTAAACAAAAGGTACTGATTTCAACAGAAGTAAAACTGCATTTTTTATGTTTAGGTGAAGAGAGCTATGTAATTGTGTAATTCAAGAATTAAACATGATTTTAGAAAAATTCTGTTTCAGATTTCCTCTCAAACAGAATACAATCTTTTCTTGCTTCTTTACATACATCACTATTTTAATGGAGAGATATTTTTGTTCATCAAACTCAAAATTAAGATATATCTTTTTCTTACTTTTAAAAAATTTTATTTAAAGAAAATATATCACGTAGTTGATTATAATACATGTTTCTAATGAGTGAAAGCACAGTTATTAAAAAAATACAAAGAAAAATAAAATGGAAGAGAAGGAAGTTAAAAAATGAAGAAAAGAAGAAAAATTAGGCCTTTGTCCATGCTGAGGACTTCAAGGGAAAGCTCTCCTCTTTCTGCCTATCTGCCTGTGTCTTTGAATCCTGAAGGTGTCCCCAGCATCCCCCCCCCAAACTGCATTCTGAAGCTGCCTGTAAGTAACTTCTGACTGTGGGGGTCGCTGTCCAATAAGCTGATCTCTCTGGCCTGCGGAGGGTCCCACCGTGCTGTGCCTTTGTCCACGCTGAGGACTTCAAGGGAAACCTCTCCTGCTCTGCCTGTCTGTCAACTAGTGGCAGCAGAAGAGCGCAAAAGCTTCACTTCGTGGCCACGCACTCTTTCTAACCAATAAACCCCACCACAACACGCAGGACAAACCAAACTTCAAGCGTGACAATGGGGAAACCTCGCAGGCAAACCATGCACAGAAAATGAAGATGAAAGCTCGGATGATCTAATAAATTCTAAACACCTGATTATCCTCTCAGACAAGGAACTTAAAATAGCAATATGGAAGATGTTTCAAGAAGTCAAAGAAAGCATAAATCAATCTGAACAGTACACAAAGACAGAAATCAGAAAACTCCAAACTGAAATAACAGATCTGAAAAACACGGTAGCTCAACTGAAGACCTCAATGGATGGCCTCGCCAGCAGGGTATCATCAGCTGAGGAGAGAATCGAGTACTGGAAGATGTGATGCAGAAAAACTCAACACAACAGAAGAAAGTGGAAAAGAATCTTAAGACAAAGGAACAGGCAATGGAAAAAGTACTTAAGGAATGTGAACAGATGAAAATAGAAGTCTTTTAAGCTCAACAGAAACAACATAAGAATCATTGGAGTCCCAGAGACCCAGGTAGAAGATCTCCAAGAAGAATCAACTGTCAAAGACATCATCAAAGAAATACTCCCAGAGTTAAAGACTACATGCAATCAAATCCTGCATGCCCAAAGAGTACCAGCTAAAAGAGACCAAAGAAAAACACCCCAAGACACATCCTCATTATAATGACAAATCCCACAGATAGAGATAGAATACTGAATGCAGCAAGGTCAAAAAGGGAAATTACATTCAAAGGAGCATACCTAAGACTTACTACAGACATGTCACAAGAAACTCTACAGGCCAGAAGATAATGGTGGGATATTGTGACAAGACTGAATGAAATGAATGTCTCACCAAGAATACTGCACCCAGCCCGACTCACGTTCAGGTTTGAAGGAAGAATACATAGCTTTATGGATTAAAAAAAACAGCTCAGAAACATCACAGATGATAAACCAGCCTTAAAGGAAAACCTGATAGATCTACTCTAAGACAAGAGAGACCAACAAACACAGCAAACTTATTTACAAAGATGACATTAAATCCTATGACAATCATCCCCCTCAATGTCAATGGACTAAATTCACCAATTAAAAGTCACAGAGTGGCAAAATGGGTCAAAAAGTTGAATCCAACCTTCTGCTGCTTACAAGAAAGACATCTGAATAATCAGAACAAACATAGATTCAAAATCAAAGGCTGGAGGAAAATCAATCCGAAAGATCAACGAAAGCAGAAGTTGGCTCTTTGAAAAAATAAACAAGATTGATAGACCATTGGCAAAATTCACAAAGAAAGAGGGAGAAAAAAGTTTGAGAACCCGTATTAAAAATGAAAAGGGGAGATCACGACAGATATTGCAGAGATCCAAAGGGTAATCAGAGATTACACTGAGAAACTTTATGCTACTAAACATGAGAACCTAGAAGAAATGGAAAAATTCTTGGACACTTATAACCTTCCATATTTAAGTAAGGATGATGTAGAATATCTAAACACCCCCATAACCACTGATGAAATTGAAAGTGTAATCAAACATCTGCCCCAAAAGAAAGCCCTGGTGCAGATGGATTGCCTAATGAATTTTTTCAAATCTTTCAAGAGGAGCTACTACCAATTCTAGCCATGCTTTTCCATGAAATTGAAAAAACAGGAATACTCCCAAACAGCTTTCATGAAGCCAATGTCACCTTGATACCAAAACTGGACAGAGATGCTGCCAAAAAAGAAAATTACAGACAAATATCCCTGATGAACTCTGATGCAAAGATCTTCAAAAAAATCCTGGCAAATAGGATCCAATGCATCATCAAGAAAATTATACACTATGATCAAGCAGGTTTCATCCCAGGAATGCAAGACTGATTTAATATCCGTAAATCTATCAACATATACACAACATCAACAAGAAGAAAAATAAAAATCACATGATCATATCAATAGATGCAGAAAAAGCATTTGATATGATCCAACACCCATTCTTGATCAAAACTCTCAGAAAGATGGGAATAGAAGGAACCTTTCTCAATCTAGTTGAAGCCATCTACCACAAGCCAATGGCAAATATTATCCTCAATGGAGAAAAACTAAAAGCCTTTCCTCTAAATTCAGGTACAAGACAAGGCTGTCCTCTCTCACGACTTCTATTCAACATAGTACTGGAAGTACTTGCTATAGCAATTAGACAAGAAAAAGATATCAAGGGAATCCAGATAGGAAAGGAAGAAGTCAAGCTCTCACTGTTTGCAGATGTCATGATACTATACTTAGAAAACCCTAAAGACTCTACCAAAAAGCTTCTAGAAACAAGACTCATCTAGCGAGGTGGCAGGCTACAAAATTAATACACAGAAATCAATGGCCTTTTTATACACCAATAATGAAGGGGAAGAAATGGACGTTAAGAAGGCAATCCCACACAAATAGTTCCACACAAACTCAAATATCTTGTAGTCAACTTGACCAAGACGTGAAGAACCTATACAAAGAAAACTACAAAGCCCTGGTCCAAGAAATAATAAAGGACACACGGAAATGGAAACACATACTCTACTCATGGATTGGCAGGATTAACATCATTAAAATGGCAATACTCTCCAAAGCATTATACAGATTTAATGCGATCCCCTTAAAATACCCATGACATTCTTCAAAGAAGTGGATCAAACACTTATGAAGTTCATCTGGAACAATAGGTACCCTCGAATAGCTAAAGCACTCCTAGGGAAAAGGAAAATGGGAGGCATTTCTTTCCCCAACTTTAAACTCTACTACAAAGCAATAGTTATCAAAACAGCATGGTATTGGAATAAAGACAGATGCTCAAATCAGTGGAATAGGCTTGAGTTCTCAGACATTGCCCCTCAGACATACAATTACCTAATTTTTGACAAAGGAGTAAGAAATCCTAAGTGGAGCAGGGAAGCCTCTTCAACAAGTGGTGCTGGCAGAACTGATTAGCCACTTGCAAAAAAAACGAACATAGATCCTCAGTTAACATCATAAAAGAAGGTAAAATACAAATGGATTAAAGACCTTTATATCAGACCTGATACCATAAGGTATATAGAATAACATGTCGGTAAAAAACTCCATGATATTGAGACGAAAGGCATCTTCAAGGAGGAAACTGCACTTTCCAAACAAGTGGAAGCAGAGATCAACAGATGGGAATACTTTAAGCTGAGAAGCTTCTGCACCTCAAAAGAAATAGTGCCCAGTATACAAGAGTCACCCACTGAATGGGAGAAACTATTCACCCAATACCCATCAGACAAGGGGCTAATATCCAAAATATACAGGGCACTGACAGAACTTTACAAGAAATAAACATCTAACCCCATCAAAAAATGGGGAAAAGAAATGATCAGACACTTTGATAAAAAAGAAATACAAATGGCTAAAAGGCACATGAAAAAATGCTCCTCATCGTTAATCATCAGGGAGATGCAAATCAAAACAACGATGAGATACCACTTCACACCACAGAGATTGGCCCACATCACAAAGAATGAGAATAATCAGTGCTGGCGTGGATGTGGAGAGAAAGGAACTCTTATCCACTGCTGGTGGGAATGCCGTCTAGTCCAACCACTATGGAAAGCAATATGGAGATTCCTCCAAAATCTGGAAATTGAGCTCCCATTCGACCCAGCTATTCCACTTCTAGGGATATATTCTAAGAACACAAGAATACAATACAAAAACCCCTTCCTCACACCTATATTTATTGCAGCACTATTCATAATAGCCAGGCTCTGGAAACAACCAAGATGTTATTCAACAAACAAATGTCTAAAGAAAATTGTGGTACATATACACAATAGAATATTATGCAGCTGTCAGGAGAGATTGAGTCACGAAATTTTCCTATACATGGATGCATGTGGAATCTATCATGCTGAGTGAAATAAGTCAGAGGGTGAGAGAGAGAGACAGAATAGTCTCACTCATCTATGGGTTTTTGTTGCAGACACCAGCGTCCCTAAGCAGCCTCTTCATGGATTCTGGGAACCTTTCATGGGGAAAGAGTGGGAACACGAAATGGAAGGAAAAACGGAACAATATTGTAGAAATAAATTATCACACACGATGTATGGGGACTTGCGTCTGGAAAGATGGAGACAAATTTATTTTTTCAGCTGGGTGACTTTTAATGGATGAGCTCTGGATTGCAGAGTGTAATTTAGGGAGAACAAAGAAAGTGGGAGATGGTCAGGGAAGCATAGTGGAAGACCATAGCTAAAATCTGCATACTAAAGAACCGATACTGAGGGTAAGAAGAAGTTCTGTTGTTGGTTGGCTTTTCTGTTTTGGGTAAGCAGGAGAAACCAGGTAATTTTCAAGGAAGTGGGAAGAGAGAGAGAATATTTAGATTTTAGGGGAAACCGAAAATTGCTTTCATCATGAACTAGACCTGGAAAAAAATGTTCTTGGCGCCAAGGCTGAGTTTGACAAAGAAACAAAGCAGCAGGAAACTTTTGGCGGGGTTGATACTGTCTTTCTTTGTTAGAAAAAATATTGATGCCTGATTTTTGATAATAGAGAGAAAGAGTGCAGTGTCACCATCACATTTGGAATTACAGACAAATCATCCTTTGAAAGGGTCAAATTGATCTTGACTACTCTAAGCGGGCCTTTTTGGCAAATAATTCCTTTTGAAAGCACTTGCACCAGGAAGGCACAAAGCCACACATCTGGTGTGTGCTTTCTATTTGTGGGGGGGTAACAAGTTTTAAAGATAATAAAAGTCATTTTTGCAACAATCATCAGAGACAACGAGAGGAGGGCTGGAACTTGCAGCTCATTTCATGAAGCTCACCACGAAGAGTGGTGAGTGCAGTTATAGAAATAACTACACAGAAAACTACCATAATCCAGGAACAACAAAGCAAAGGGTAGTCATTCAGGAGGAAAAGAAGTAGAAGGAACTTTAGGAGATTTCTTAAAAAAAAACAGTGCAAAAGATCTGGAAAAATGAAATGCCTTTACTATAAGTTGTACCCACATTTATTTATACTTCAGGACAATAGGATGGGGTACAACAGGAAAGAGTATTTGTAAGATCCTCACCTATGAAAAGAAAGGGACTTTGGCCCTAACCTCTGACTTTAGTCATTCGAGTTATCACCATTTGCACTGACTTATTTAATAGTATTGAGGTAGCAGGATGAAAGATTGAAGTTTACTTTTCAGCTAAGGCTCTGGAAAGTATGATCAGAAAAGTCAGAAAAGTCGAAGAAATTATTCTATATTTCTTTTTTTTTTTTGTTTTTGGTTTTTGGGTCACACCCGGCAGTGCTCAGGGGTTACTCCTGGCTCCATGCTCAGAAATTGCTCCTGGTAGGCACGGGGGACCATATGGGGCACCGGGATTCGAACCGATGACCTTTTGCATGAAAGGCAAACGCCTTACCTCCATGCTATATCCCAGGCCCCATTATTCTATATTTCAATTCCTCTTCACCATTAGAAAATTTGCTATGTATGTTTAAGAATTTACAAAATTTTTATTGAGAGAATGTGTAAGCATGTGCTTTTCATTATTGAATACATGCTATGATCCAGGCACCAAATCTGAAACTTGAAATACAGTCTCTTGCTGATTCTTCAAATTTTAAAGTGTTGCATATGAAGTTATATATGTAAAGTTAGGAACTCAATATTTGTTGATAAATGAATTAGTCAATGAAAAAATAAGAAGAAAAAATTATAGTAACAGGCACATTAGTAAAAAATATTGTATCTCCAATATGGTCATTAATACAATGGCAGAAGGTTTAGTAAGCTCTTGTTAATTGTCCATTCTGTTATATTGGTGTATTTCTATAGGGAAGACAACATCAAACAAATGAAGTTGTCCAAAAATTCAAAGCACTATTAACGATACCATGACTTTTAGGATTAAGTTGCCAGACCTTTGGAAGAAGAAAAATATGGTGGACTAGTGCCTGTACTAGCTCCAAAATCCCTGGTGAAATCAACCCCAAATCCAGCATTATTGAAATTTGAAGTTTGGTCACATCAGTTTTTAAAGGGGATCATAGAGAGTCAGTGATGAGGCAGGACCATCGGTAAAATGGTGATTGCGAGTGTTGGAGGCAGGTGTGACTTTGGCAGGGCTGGAGCTTGGCCTGCCTTTCCCTCTCTAGGTGGTCAATGTTCTGGTCTGGTGAATGGGCCGGTTTACCTATGGTCTTCAACGGCTCTGTATACATCTCATTTGAAAAATAAATGAGTCTATGGAGCTGGCTCAATTTAACCATAGAGATTGAGTTTGTAGGTGTGGTGTGTGTTTACAGCTGCCAGGGTTTCTGGAAAAGGAAGATTGGGGTGGGGGGAGGGACCTGAACTTGCTCCAAAGGACTTGCTCCAAAATCTCTGGTGACATCAGCCAAAATTCAACATTACTGAAATTTGAAGCTTGGTCAGATCTGTGTTCCTGTAGGGAATCATAAAAGGTCAGTGTTGAGGTAGGGCCACTGGGAAAAGGTTGATTCTGGGTTATGAATATAATGGGTGTGGCTTTGGTAGGACAATGGCTTGACCTGCTCTCTCCTCCTCAGATAGCCAGCTTTTTGCTGTGTGAAGCAATGTACCCATTGTTTTTCCTAGCTTGGTAAACATCTTGTTTGAGTTAAGAGTAAACTAACTGGTCCCGCCTACCAATTAGGGGGGGACAAAAGGGAGACATCAAGACCAGACAGGTGTAAGTTCAGTAAATAGTAAGCTAGGCACAGAGGGGACCATTTACTTTAGCAACCCCGGGGGACAGGGAAGAGGATATGGGAAGTAGGACGGGAACGGAGGTAAAGAGAGGACGATTTGATGGTGGGAGCTCCCCTGATTTTATGTTGTACCTAAAATGTAATTGTCAACAATATGTAAGCCAACATGATTAAAATAAAAATTATATTTAAAAAAAAAGTGAGTCTATGGAACTGGTTCAGTTTGAACATGCCAAGCATTGAGATTTTGTACTAAGCACAGAGTTTGTTTTATAGTTGAAAGGTTTTATATTTGACATTTTTTTTTTTTTGGTTTTTGGGCCACACCCAGTGACACTCAGGGGTTACTCCTGGCTATGCGCTCAGAAGTCGCTCCTGGCAGGCACGGGGGACCATATGGGAACCGGAGGATCGAACCGTGGTATGTCCAAGGCTAGCTCGGTAAGGCAGGTACCTTACCTGCAGCGCCACCACCCGGCCCCCTATATTTGACATTTTTTAAGAAAATCATTAGAGGATGAAATTGTGAGAACTTTTGAATCAGGGTGGGATCCTGAAGTTGAAAAAAAGTAATAGAATACTTATTACTACTAAAATTTATTATTAATAAAGTAAATAAAATACAAAAAAGATAATGAAATTGCATGCACTAGGCATCTAACTAAATATCTACACTTTCTGGCCTTTGAATAAATCTATATAGACATATTGAGGTTTGCATATAGATTTGCATATAGAGTGTCCTGATGGGTTTTCTTTCAGTATGGCTAAACAACACAGTTACAATCATGCGGGCATAAGGACAGATGTTAATCAATATGATAGAACTTGCTACCATACAAATATGTTTGTTCGTTTTTTGTTTTTGGGCCACACCCGGTGACGCTCAGGGGTTACTCCTGGCTATTCGCTCAGAAGTCGCCCCTGGCAGGCACGGGGGACCATATGGGGAACCAGGGGATCGAACCGTGGTCTGTCCTAGGTTAGCGCAGACAAGGCAGGCACCTTATCTCCAGCGCCACAGCCTGGCCCCTACCATACAAATATGTAAAAAATTTGCAATACTTTCTAGATCTCATTTACAGACTGAGCCCCCTCTGTAAATTATGACTAGTAGAAAAAAAGGATAACATCCTAAGTTCTATAACTATTTGTTATCAGATAATTCCCTTTTTTTTGCCAATTTAGTCTGATATTCCTCTGATTAGATTTTGAATATATTATGGCTTATTTCAATTAAGAGGGTCACTAAGAAAATAGCTGACATGATGATCTTTCATTATCTATGATTCAAGTCCCTGAGGTGGCACCACTAAAATCTTTTGGTAAAGGATCGCTTTGGCAGTCATATTACTTATATTATCCTGTTAAAACTGGAAAACCAGTGCAGTAGAGACTTGCTTTGCACTTTCCAACCTGAGTTTATTTTCCCACACCATTAATGATACCCTGAATACCACCAAGAATGTAGCCTAAGTCTCACCTCCATCAAACAAACATAGCAAAAATCGAAAAATATCATTCAATCTAACTCTAAGAAAGTGAAGCTAATACAGTTGGTCTTACTTTCCTAAATGCTGTATAGCATATCATAGAAACTAACAATAACTCTGGGGCCGGAGAGATAGTATGGATGTAAGGCGTTTGCCTTACATGCAGAAGGATGGTGGTTCGAATCCCGGCATCCCATATGGTCTCCTTATGCCAGGAGCAATTTCTGAGCATAGAACCAGCAGGAACCCCTGAGCGCTGCCGAGTGTGGCCCAAAAACCAAAACCAAACAAACAAACAAACAAAAATAACTCTGCTTGGTACTTTAAAAAACCTGCACTAAATTCTCACAGTAATGCTGGCTACTGATTTTATGTTCATTTTAAAGATATGTAAGCCAAGTCATCTGCAAGGTAAGTGACATGCCACATTGTATTACTTATTTAGCCCCAGGAACAAAATATTTTGTATGTTGCAAAGGCCACATAGGGTTACAGTAAAAATGCTGATATTTGTGATTGGGTGTCATATTATCAAACATCCCTACCCTTAACATCTAAGCAAATAATCTTTGATTAAATGAAAGAATTTATATATTTTTATGTTACTATCTGCTATTTTAATTGTCTTCATATTTTTATTCTTCAATTTGAAAACCATTTCTGACTCTCCAGTTCAATATAAAACTTTACCATTAAATATATTCTTAATATATAATCACACTTCTTAGTGTCAATATATATTAGTTAATGCTTTGAGTTATAATGACATAAATAGTGTTAGTAGTTTCTGGTGTATTATATACTGATTTGTCATTTATACTCATTGCAAAGTGATTATCACAGTAAGTCTAATTATAATAACAATGCAAAATTAAATTTTAGCATATAATTTTGGGAGCAATTTTTAACTTTGCTGTACAACATTGTTGACTATAGCCACTATTGTATTGTTCATTACCTCCTATGACATCTACTAATTAAATGGTATAAAATGCACAGGCTTCATATAATTAAATACATTTCAGATGGGGTAAAAGATAAATGAAACTTATTAGAATAGGCAGCTTTAAAGCTTATAAGTGTTGTGTTAATATGTTTTTACTGGATTCATTATAGGAAATTCATCCTAGAAGCTAGAAAAGTATAGCTACTTATGCGATTCTCAGCTTCAGCCATACCAAGCATATATTTTTCACAGTTCTTTCAATTCACCTCCCATTTATTGGCAAAGTAGACATGCAAATGGAGATATAACGAAAGATTTGTAATTCACTTTGCCCACAATAAAAAAAGAAAAGAAAGAAAAAAGAAGTAAAAAAGAGTACAGCAAAAAAAAAAAAAAGTAAGGTCTTTAGGGGCTGGCGCAATAGCATAGTGGTGGGGCATTTGCCTTGTAAATGGCCAGCACAGGAGGGTCCATGGTTCAAATTCCAGCATCCCTTTTGGTCCCCTGAGCCTGGCAGGAGAGTCTTCTGAGCTTAGAGTAAGGAGTAACTCCTGAACACAGCTGGGTGTGACCCAAAACAACAACAACAACAACAACAACAACAACAAAAGAAAGCTCTTCAAAAAGCACTTAAACTCACAGGGAAAAAAAAAATCAAAGCTTTTAATCTGTGTTTTATGATGATCTGAAAATAAACTAAAAGAGAGAAAAGAAAAAAGGAGGAAGGAAGAAAGGAAGGAAGGAAGGAAGGTAGGAAGGAAGGAGGGAAGGAAGTAAGGGAGGGAGGGAGGGAGGG